>JBAMBP010002389.1:0-25647 GCA_037044515.1 Phortica magna
TATAAACGACTATTTTTTATGTTTGCCATGTGCCAAGTTTTGGATTTTCCGCGCTCCTCTGGCAATGATATTTCCTCTCCTAAATGGTTATTAAACACTTGTACATAGGCGCATGCATGCATTCAAGCATTAAGAGTTGTATATGTTCAACAGCTGTTCTCTTCTGCTTGCGCACACACCTTCGGACTGCTCATGGTTGTTGTGGGTGTGTTTTTGTTATTTTTTTTTTTTTGTATTGTTTGAAATACGTTTTCTCTGTTTCTCTCTGTTTATTTCCGCGCACATCCTTCGCTCATACTGCATAATTTAGTGGCTTGTTGAGTAGCTGTAAAACAAATAAACTATTGTTTTAAATTTTTAATAAAAAGCAAATGCAATTCAATTGTGTGACGTAATAATAGTTTTACGTCTTTATTAAATTACGCAATAAATCTATATTTTGCTTACTTTTGTTCAGCGTCAAATCAAAGTTGTATGTCGCATGCAAATGAGTCTTTTGTTGTAGCATGAAACTTTTCTTAATGACGTCATAGCTAGGCGTTTACCAGAGCAACAAGTGAAAGTGTCCGGCTATAAGAAAATTAAAAGTAAAATATTTCTTCATTCAGTACATTGGCCAACTAAATTAAAATATGAGACAATAAATAAATATTTCATAATTCTATTAAAACTAAAATTTTCTATATGAAATTTTATTCTATAAGTTGTAATTCAATCTGATTTCACATATTTGCACGCTTACTTCACTATTTTCATTTGTTAGTTGCTATTTTGTTTCTTTAATGATTACAAATTCTTAAAAGCAAAAAACAGATATTTGGAAAATTGCGCATAGAACCAGTTTAGGCTAGTTGGTTTGGTCGGTTTTGCGCCGCCGTCGCCACCATGTGTTGTTCAAAGAAAATCATATGCGTTCCATTCAAACAGTATATTTTTTTCTTTGCCAGTAATTTCGCTTGCAAATCATTTGATAATTATATCAGAAAGTTGATTTTGTTAATTGCTTGAATAAATTTGTGTAGAACAGCAAAGTTTAAATAAATGAGACTATTTCCGCTTATTATGTTAATAATTATTCGTTTTTCAAGTGTGAGCTTACAAAATGTATGTTTTATGTGCGGTTTCACTGTAAATACCCAAGCGATAGAAAAGTTAAGATTTACACTCTATTCTGGCAACTCTATTGAGCACTGTTAATCGGATAATTCTATTTAATAGCATGTCAAATTCTTTTTGGATTTTGAAAATTTCAAGAAAGAAACTTTCATTCACATTCACTCAAATAAGTACAGCAACACAAGCATTCGTTTTCCGAGTGAATTATTAATTTGCTGTTTTGAATATATTCATGGAGACTTCTAATGCAGAAGCACTTGTTATCAAACCTTATATTAACTGACGTCAAATAAGGTATTCGCACTAACGTTCATAAGTACCTTGTTATTGCTAAATGGCTTCAGAGTGAAATAAATTTTGTTTAATTACTTTAATGCATAAAAATTAAAAAAAACCAAAACCATGGAATTCAAACTTATTTCATTAAAAAAATTCTTGTATATACATTAGAAATTAGTTTGGCGTGCAAACTCTTTTTGTCCGCTTTTCTGAACACACACAAAGCAAACCTTTTTTTATTTTTGTTATTTTTTTTTTTCAAATGTACAAACGAATTCTTAGAAATCTTTTCAATAAGGTTTTTGTGTTTGTTCGATAACCTTGAACTTTCATGCGGTGGTGGCGCGATAAAGAATGAAGCAAACCTTTTCTTTTCTCGTCTTGTTAAATATTCTAGCTTAATACGTTTACCTGACGCACAGAGCTGTGAATGAAAGCCGCAGGTGGTAACGTTGCAAAATGTGCAATGCCATGCAACTAAAGAGTTTCTTAAATGTGACTTCTAGCCTGATATTCTTTGTTCAATATATTGCAGCAACACACGCTTGTCTTGGGTATATGACAGTCAATGATCGGCTTTGAAATCTCTGTTGTTGCCAAGTGCTTTACCATTATCGTTTACCTTATCAGACATTCTGTGTTTACATATATGATTATGTGCTAATTGCAATTTGTGTGTGTGCTGAAAATAATACATTTTTTTAACAATTTGAACTTAAGCGTATAATAATATATAATTCATTGTGCACTTCTTTACACGAAATGCTGTGACACATTTTGTGTGTGCTTTCCCTTTTTCAGACATCTTTCTGCTAAGCTCATTTAGTTGTCAAATTAGCGTGAAGCTTGTTCATTATTTCTCACAATCAATCCAACTTTTTTAATTCTTTTCAAAATAAACAATTTCGCAGCACGCGTTTTATGTGTCTCTGCACTTTCAAGTAAACAATTTCTGGCGCCCCGTTTTTTACGCATGGCTTCTTAGTAAAAAAAAAGAATCGGTTAAAGAAATAAACTTCAAGCTTTTAGTTTTAACTCGTCTTGGCAGTTCTTTTCTTATGATTGAAAACAGACTTTGTTCACTTGGCACAATTTGTTTAGTCTCGTATCGAGTTTCGCAGCCTCTGCTCTTGGCACGTTTTGTGGATTTATTTATTTGTTTGTTATATAAGCGGCCAGAATTGGGTTAGAAAAGCGTTCTTAGACTGATGGTATAATTAAAAAAAATTGCAATTTGACAAAAACAAAGTGACAAAAGTTTATACTGTCATATCTTGTCAATTTTGAAGCGATTGCTCAAGTTATATAAGTACATATATATATCGTTATTTGAAAACTCCATGAAAATTAATAATTTCACCCTTTTGGTAAGGTTTGTTGAGATTTTGACTACCCCCCTCTGTATCTGACTAAAGATTTTGATCAAAGTTTTGAAATAATTAGTAAATTATTGGACTAGAAAAGAGATTTTCAACGACCCCCTCTACCCCTAACCTTGGTGAGATTTTGCTGGACCCCTATCCTATCTTATGTAATATATGGACATCTCCTTATTAAGGAAAGGTATGAGTTGAAACTAAAATATTTAATTTGACGACGGCTTGACTTAGACTCGGAGAATATAAGAGATAGAGTTAAAATTTCATTGCACATTGCTTTTATTGAGTAAGCAGTTAAATTGTATTCCTTGGTTTCTCCTTGGCGCTCTTCGTTTGTAGGTGAGAGAAAAATAACTGAACTTAACTCAGGTAAAAAACGACAAAAGTCTAATTTTTTCGATTGCTTTTTTTTACAAGATAGGAACATGGAGTGTAAATTGCAGCCGTGAATCGAATAGATCTTGGTTGGAACATTAAGCGAGTGTGTTATGAATTCCAATATAGCCAAATTCAAAGAGTAATTTTCTGGTTTAAAAGACTGAAATTTGCTATTTTTGATATTAATTGAAAAGTTAATCAGTTCAAATTACACAATGGCGTGGCAAGGTCCTGAAACAGTACAAGATTATTTGTTGCAAGTTTGTTTTCCGATTAAACATAAAAATTATCAGCTAAATGTGAGTTTGTCACATAAGTCGCTGAGATCTTGAGCACACGTGTCGTAAATATCGCATCGTGGGCATATTCACTTCAATCTTTCATTTGGTTTCGCTTTCATTTGCTTTGAGTCAAACGTACAAGTTACTTAATTTCAAGCATTTCTGTGAAAACTCTGACATTTAATTTGACAAAAAACATTTGAATTTGAGCTTCCCATTGAAGTACTTAAAATCTCATATGTAAAACCAAAGCAAATCGAGTAATTTTATGTACGACACGCGCTTCCAAACCTCTAATTGTCCTTGAAAAGGACAAACAAATACGTTTGTGTTGTTTAGCCAAAAATTTTGGCAAGTTCCCTCTCACTGCTGATACCTGCTTGTGTGTGAATACTTGGTGTTGTGTCTGCCTTGCCTGTGCGCCGGCCTGCCTGCCTGAATTGAATGCCTGCCGGGCCTTTCGTACTCATATTCAATGGGCAATCTTTATAATGTCAGCTGTTGTTGCTAACCAGTATTTGACTAAACCCGAGCCTATCAACCCAAACTACCATGTCACGTTTCGTTTCGCACTACACCGCACCGAACTATGGCAGAATTTTCGTCAACGACGCCTTGTCGAGAACGTCAACGACAGCAAATAGAAAATAAAGAGAGAAACCAAAAAAAAGACAAAAAAAAAAAATTATCGCTTGGCAACAAGTAACTGTGTCGCACACTTAGATACTTTGCTGGTTCCATTCTGAGCGAGTTCGCTAGTGTTTTTATTTATTTATTTTATTTTTTTTTTTGTTTAATGCTACAACTCTATGTGTGTGCTGTGCTAATTTGATACGTCACGGCGTCTTGAATTTGTGTGTGTGTGATTTTTGTTGCATAGTTGGTTTTGTAATGTTCTGTAAATGGCCTAGAAAATAGACGCCTCACATTGTGCCAACATACAACACAATAGCTATAACAGCCTTCTAGACACATTTTGTAATAACTATTGTAGTTTTCATTAGTTAATGTAAACGGTTAATAAAATGTTTGGCGTTTCAATAATTTTTTTTTTTACGCTTTTCATAAATTTTCGTGTTGTTTGCCGATCCTTTTTGCATTATTTATTACACGTTGCTGTGCTGTAACCCACATTGTTATTTTTTTTTCAATTTCTCTTTATTTTTTTTTTTTTTTTTTGCAAAACTGAAAATGCAAAAAAAGCGGGTTAACGTGTTAAGGTTAATGGTATGTGTACCTAGTTTTGTTAGTGTGTGTTTGTGTATCTCGGTCATTTGCTCATGTTTAATTTTCGCACATGTGTATTTCGTACGTCAAATTTGCTCATGGTTGTTTTATGTCAACTTGTCGTCATTTGTGACGTATTTGTATTTGTATCTGTGCAACTATTCTAAATGTCAATGAGTATTATCACTTCGTATTATTTATTTTATTTTGCGAACTTTGACCTAGTTTTTCTTTTCACATTAAAACGAGGCCAGGATACACGCGTACGCAAAGTAAGTTTGGTTTGCTTCTATTCACTTCTACTTCTCCTTTTTTGGGTCGTTCGATTCGTGTGCTGTGTGTTTATTATGTAGTTCCTATTTACTGACATGTTTTTGTACTCAGTTGTGTATGCTTTTGCGGTGTGTACTCGTATTTGTTACTCGTGTCGCTTGACCTAATTTCATTGCATAAGAACTGCATTTGCTTATGTATTTCCAATGTTCTAATTATGTCGTACGATGTTGTAATAGTTTGTAAAGGAAACTACTTATGTAAATTTGGTGGTAGAATGTAAAATAAATAATTAATTTAAAGAAAATTGAAATTTTCAATTGATTCCTGTTTAGTCATTTAACAAATATTTATGTGTCATAAATGGGATCGGTTATAAATTGCAGGATGCCAAGCTGTATTATAAGAAGTAATTCTTATTTTTCATAACTAAAACGAATATGTGAAAAGTTTATGAGTTTGAACATTTAATTGCAATTTTTTTCTTACATCTTTTCAAAATCTATTTATTTTCTTCAGAATTTTAAAGTCATTTAATATTAAACGAAAATAAATGTTGTTTATTTTGAATTCATATTAAAGAACAGTTGATACTTTAACTAATTTCGCACTGAGTTGAGTTTAAGCTCATATCAAATAAGATGAATCAAAATATTTCCTATTGCATAGCCTTGTAAGGATCAAGAATTGAATAAAAATTATTAATTTTATCAAAACAATTTTTTTAAAATCAAGTTTTAATTAATTGTAGGGCCTTTTCATTGTTTCATGTTCTTCCACTGATCATTTATGTTTATTTATGTTCTTTTTTGCTATTCTGCTCTCTTTAGACTTCTTGTTTGTTTTGATATTATTATTTTCTAACTTATGCCAAAATTGTCGCCTTTAGCTAAACAAAGTAGCCATTCAATGATCCAGTTTAATGCGTATATCTTTTGTTGTCTGAATCTTCAAATATGAGCATGACTCATAACTGTGCTCATTTTATATGCCACTCAAACAATACCGTCAAGATCATGATGGCCTACACATGACATATACGCAAAATTCATGCAACACAGCGAGGACTTATTCATCGGCTATAACAACTTGTAGAACACTAACAACTTGTTGAAAAGAATAAATTTTGTTTTTTCGATATTTTGTTTGATTATATATTCTTGTAGAAAACAGAAAATCGATTAAATTGATGATTTTGAATGTTGATAATTCAGACATGATTTGCCAGTAGTACAAATCCAATGAGAGGACGTGACATTCGTGTGGGAAACGTATTAAATATGACTGATAATTGTGTAGCGCATGAGAAAACATTATATCTAATCTTGAAAATGCTTAAACATATTTATCACATATAAAAAAATTAAAAGAGCAAAACAAAATTATAAATAAAAAATAAACAAGCTGAAAAATGTGTGTTCAGTTTACTTTTTGTCTTGTTATTTTTAAATACCCTACATGTATTACTTAAAAGTTTGAATTAAATTCAAGATCAACATATGTTATTGGCACATTGTTGCACTTCACGAGAAGCCATGATTTCTAATAAAAGCACATTGACAAAGCCGACCTTTACTTAAGAAATATTGATATCGCACAATCCCTGTGGTGACTGGTACATTTCCATACTAATCGATAGTTGAGTATGTTTAAGAACCAGTCTTCTAGCTTATAAATATTCTTGTAAGTTTTAATTTATACCCCCTTTGATGCTTTTTTTTGTCTTTCTTTTTCCTCGCTTGAACCACTTCATTCATCAGTTTATTCATTAAATTTAAATTACATATCCCAGTTGTACAGTTTAAATTCAAACAAAACTCTTTATTATATTAGTTTCAACATCTTACCTTAAATTTAAATGTAAAATTTCTTGGGAATAATAAAAAAAATACACATTTCAAAGTTTTCACTTCTTTAATTGGCAATTTATGCTTGTAACTCAAATTCCTTTTTATTATACTAAAATGAAGGGTATCTGAAACGATCTCTATTTCCCAGTGCAGCAATTTTACTGAATTTTTTCTCTGTTTGCATATTTTTTTTTATTTTTTTTATTTATTATTTTTTGTCCGCTCATTGTGTTTGCTATGTTTAAATGGCAAAAAATTAAGAAGAAGATTGCACAATCGCAAAAACTGAGACCGCTTGTGGCTCAGTAGAAAATCTCAGCGATGAACTGAGGACGCGAAAAATTTGTAGCCGTCAAAACTGAAAGTGAAAATTTGCTGTGATCTAAAGAAAGAAAAAAAGAAATGTATTAATAAAAAAAAAAAAAAATAAAAAAATTTAAAAATCTGTTGTAAGTGCCGTTGTGAAAAATATATTGGGAAAATATTTAAACAAATTAATTTAAAATATGTTCAAAAGTTTAGTGTTGTAAAGTTGGTTAATATTTATGTATATGGTTTAATGATAAATAAATTGCACACTTCATGCACAACTCTACGCTTCTTGGTTTTTCTCTCTCTTTGTCTGCTTGAAGCTCCATTTTTTTATGAGAATGTCTCAGACGCAACTTTAGAAAATTCACAAAGGTATTTTTTTTTGTTCTTATTGATAGTTTTGATTATTTTATTTATTTGCTTTATCTTACTTTGCTTTCTTACTTCGTCTTTATCATTTTTCGATCACCATCAGCGAATAAACCAGTTTTTTTCGGTTCTTTCATAAGTTCTTTCATTATATTTTTGTTGCTGTTTGTTTGCTCTTCATATGTGTGTTTTGACGTCAATGCTCTCCTTCTGCAATCGCTCAACATACACACAAATTCACACTCACACATGTAGTACATAAGCACTAAGTTAAGTTAAGATACTGTCGGTTCAATGATGACGCATATGCCTTTTTATCACATAGCGCTCTCTTTCTTTCCTCAATTTGACACGTCGTCGTTGCCATTTTTTTCTCTGAAAGTTCTTTAAGTTCTTTCTTTTAAGATTTTATTTTTTAAATATTATTTTTTCGCATAAACAATTCAATTCTGCTGAAATGATTAGCAACAAAAATTGGTTTTACGTTTTAATTGATTATGTTTTCTGCAAATTCGCACTCCGTGTTTAAATGTTTTTCTTATTGAAACCATTTGCTGGTTTCTTCGCTCATTAGCACATAATTTTATTTACGACAGCTGTGTGTGTTCAAAAATATTTCGCTTAATTGGCTTAATTAAATTTTAATTGTATAATTTTTTAAGCAAAGTCAATGTTTTTTATTTCCTTTTTTCCTTTCGATTTTTATTTATTAGCCCGCAGCGTCGTTAAAGTCACTTTCAGTGTTTTTCAACACTTATTACTTGATTTTCTTTAACAAATTTCCACAGTGTAAATTGGTTTTATTTATATATATTTTTTGTTTTTGCTTTCATTTTCTTTTGTCTGCGTCCTTGATGAAGTTCAATGATTTGTTTTTTCTGTTTGTTTCATTTTAGCTTGTAGCCAAATATAAAAAAAAAATGAGAAGAGAACAAATTTTTTCAGCTGTGCTTTTTTTTTTGTCATGTGTTTCATATTTATTTTGTGAATGTTTAAAAATTAAAAATGAAAGTGTAAAAAAACTGATATAAAAGTAAACAATTTGTTTGTTCTTTATTTATTTTCCTTTTTTTCACATAAATAAAATGTTCTTCTTTTTCTTTTCAGGTAAGTTTGATAATAATAAGGAGCAAGAGTCTTACATCTTTGGTATGAACTTCAGTGTGTTGTAAAAAAAATAACATTTAAACTTTTCAAATGTTAAGTTTAATGTCGATTCGTACAAAAATAAGAATGTTTTAGATATAAGATTTAAAAATTTTCAAGACCCTTTGGTGGAAAGTAAATTTTCTAGCGAACTTTTGTATATTAATGTATTTGTATATTAATGTATATATGGATATGTTAGAGTTGTTGCATGGGTTGTCTGATCATGCCAATAGTTTGACTTGACAAAAAAAAAAAAAAAAAGGTACTACTCGACAGCATCTAAGCTGTTGGTGGAGATCGTTTTTATATAGACGGAAAGACTAAGATATTTTCAATATCTGACTGCCGATCCATAATATATATATGGTATATATTTTATATGGTTCAAGATTTCTCTTCTGTGTGCTAAAAACCTAAAAAAAAGTTACAAAACTATTACCTAAGAGTATAAAAATGTTTTCTTTATATCTTAGACATAAAGTGTACGGGTTATAAACCGTTATCCAATTGATTTACTGCAGTTTAATGGCAACTCTATGACACAGTTACATTAAACTTAATGTCATTAGTTCAGGCTGTTAGTAAAACATGCAATGTAATTTAGTCTAGAAATAATGGAACTAAGGAAGTTGCGGCAACCTTTACAAAAATTAATAAAAAAAAGAGGAGATATTTTTTCGCATTAAAAATTAACAAACTTATTGTGTAAATGTCAAATTGAATGCCATGAAAAGCCGACGATTCATGTGGTCGTATTTGTATGCGAAATTATAACCGATATGAATGCAGTTAAACTCACACTATTATCACTTCAAAGAAATGTAGCCGTCACCGCCGCCATAAGCTCACCACACCTACTCAACTAGCAAACGCCCCCAAGCGACGCTTATGTCACGTGTCGCAAATCGTGCGAATTTTACAAATGCTATATTTTTAAAAATAGTCTAGCGTCAAACATTTTGAAAGTGACAGAATTTGTGTTACTCGTGTCGGTCGCACAGTTTATGACCGACTATGCATGGTACATGTACTGCACTGTACATTTCAACGACTAATTGCAATTGCGGTACAATAACTACAAAATTAAAGGGGAGGAAATATAAAAGTACGACTATTTTTAGCGTACAAATCAAGCGCACAAAATGGATTTCAATTGTAGCTTTGCAGTAAAGTCAACATTTATTTAAGTGCATAAAATGTATTTTACCCACAATGGTCTATGTCCACCTGCCGACACCGCCATGTACATGCCTTCATTGACGATTTTAGTTGCATTCGTCGTCATCGTCATCATCATCATCGTCATCGTGATTATCATTGTCATCGTTGTTGGCGTCGTTGCGACCGTGGCTGTCGTTGAGTATTTCATAATAAAATGCAATCAAGCCTTGAAAGCTTTTCTGTTGTGGTCGCCTACGTTGAATGGTGAAATGACTCGGCTGGCGTATTTGGCGCAACTTCGTTGCCTTTATTTTTTATATATTTTTTTTTTTTTTGTGTTACTTTTAATTAGTTTTGCTCACAGCTAAGGAGATTTTCCGCTGCAACGCAGCAATGACCGCTAAAAATAGATAACTGTGTAGGTGTGCTGCGCCGTTTCATAGTGAAAAACTTGGCTCTACTTGAATGTTTTTTGTTGTTAATATTTTTATTTTTACTAAACTTATTTTTGGCTTTGTAATTTTTTTTTTTTTTAATCTATAAAGTGTTCCTTAAAGTCTGCTTAGAATTTTTTTTTTTTTTAATTTCAACACAACTCAACACTTAGCACATAAAATAAATACATATAGTTGCGCTTAAACCACTAAGATTAGTATTCGAAAAGATTTTGCTTAATAAAACTTCCTAAAAGTATGCTACTTTAAATAGAATTGTAGTTAAGTGACATTATAATCTTACAAGTATCCTTTTGACTAACTTAATAAATAATTGATAGCTATTTAGGATGTTTAATGTTCTTATGTGTTTTCTAACACTTGATTGATGATTTTGGCGTACAGTTAATTTGTTAGCGCCTAAAAGTATTCTCTAAAATTATGTTTGTATGCGTTTGAAAGATTGTTATCTCACGAATGTCAATAATTCATGTAAAAACACGTTTCTGCCAATTATCATATTTTGCTTGTTATTTTTTGGGGCTTTTCGTATCATTTTTTATATCACTTTTGTTTTTCCAGGAAAAAAAATGAAATATTTTAATATTTATAATATTTGTAGTTAATTTGGCATACAAAATAATAATAAAAAGAAATGAAAACAACTGGGGAAAAGATCCGGCAAACATTAATTATAAAAATTTAATTTTAAGAACATTTTTCGACGCAGAAAATGAATTTTGTTTTTGCATTACGGTCAAGTGTTTTTCTTTTCGACGTAGTTTTCCAAATATTTTTCAGTCTTTTATTTAATGTTTGCCATTTTTTTCTTGTTTTTCGTTACTCGTAAAATAAAAGAATGATTAAAACAAAAATGTATCGCTGACGATTGTCACGTTCCCCAGTGTGTTTATCTTGTGCTGAGTCAAAAAAAAAAAGTAAATAAAATTAAGTGGTCCGAAAAAAGCAAGAAAAAGCTGAAGATTTTTATTATGGGCTGGGAATAATTAACCCATTTATTGCGAAGTCTCGGCAGTTGAATGTTCTAAGAAAATTGTTTTTGGCCAGAATTTATAAACAGTAAATTTTTGTCTGTCAGCTGCCGCAGTGCTATTTTGGGCTTCTTTAATTAGTTAAAGGTTCTGTTTTAATGTAATGACATTCAAAGTATCAGTCAAAAGCAAAGGTCAGCCATGTGCAGGCTGGAAACAAATGAAAACGTGCATTTGCAAGTTAATTAAAACCAGTCAGAAAGAAGAGACTCATTGGTTGGGTTGTTCTGTCCCTCTTTTTGTGGGACAGCAGCCATATTAGTGCTTATGGCTTGTTGTAGGCGTTTAATTGGCTATTGAATTGCAACCGTCTGTTAGGCATTGACGCATGAACGAACGCACGCGTGTACTAACAACTTGTTGCGGCGCCCACTCGGATAACAAAAAGTCTGCGTACGACGCAGTCACACAGCATCAGCACGTTATCATCAGCAGCAGGAACGTGGGTGTGCGTACAATAATTGGTTCAGTTCTTGACGTGACTGCCATTTGTACGGAACATGTACGTTCTGTCAAACCACTCTTTAAAAAAAAGTAAAAAAAAAAAGAGTGAAAACAAGTACGACGGAAGTTGCACGTCAAAGCAATGTGATTAAGTAAGATTCCGTCAACTTGTTGGCTCTATATTTTTTTCTTCATTGCTTACTTGACTCTAAGTGAAGGGTGCTACGTCACCCTAACTTGTATTTTCATTTTACATGCAGGCTCTTGTGGGTTCAATAAGGCTTTACTGCCAACCGCAGTCATTGTCTATGCGTACACGCGTGTTGACGTAGTTTTTTTTTTTTTTTGTGGTTTATTTCTTGCTCAATAACTCAAACTAAGTTTTATTTATAGCCTCGCAAGTCTATTTTTGGAATTGTTTTTGCTTTTGTTACAAGCTATTTTAAGCTACAATGCGTGTGCGTTGTTTTAATCTACTTTTTTTCTATTATTGCTTGCATACTTTTGAGCTGTTGAAAGCTTTGAAATTTGCATATTTGTGGGCGTTTTGTTGTGAATCGCATAATATTTTGTGGTCTTCCGAAGCACTATAAGGTTAGTAGTTTAAAATATGTGCGGCAAACTTTCATGCAGGTATACGAAACATATGATAATGCCGTGCAAATCTTCAATACAGCCCCAGTTGACAATAAACAACTTGATTTACATGTAAATTTTTCATTTCATTCTTTAAACAGTTTGACGTCTTAAAAGTTTTTAAACTACTTTATTTATGAGAATTACTCTATTATATTGTGTAAACGTCCTCTTTGTGTTCAACTTTTCTGCAATAACTGCACCTTTGAGGATTATCTATAACACGAAATATCCATTTCAATACCATCTTAACGACACTTTGCCAACCTAACGACTTGAGCTTTCAACATCAGTTGTCAACTTTTTTTTCAAATGTTGCAATGGGCAAATCACTACTCTCACACTGAGCGCACGATTCTGTATCAGTCGACTAAACAAGAAAAAAGGAAAAACGAACAAGCCACGTCAATAACACCTTAAAGTAGGCATCACATTTCTATTATGTCAGCGCTTTTACACGCGCGTGTTGCGCTACTGACATTTTGCAATCTTCTGAAATTCAATACAAAAGACTTGACTAATCCAAGTCGGTTCACTTCCTGCACGTTTCACTGGCTTACTTCCGGTTTTCGTAGTATGTATTGTATTATGCTTATAGTTTGTTGTTACTTTGTTGAATACATAATATTTATTCTATGATTCTATCGATTAATTAAAGTTTTATTGGTACAAATTTAATTAAGAAATTAAAGCTGTAAACATAAATTAAATTTTATGACTTGCTTTTACATATTGCATTAAGTCAGCTATATAAATTGTTGCATATTCCTTTTTTTTGTGTTAGTGCGAAAATATAACAAAAAATGTATGTATGCGTAACCGCAAGAATTTTTGGTCACCGCCCAAAAATATGCAATGCATTTCACGCCACATGATTCATACGTTTTTTATTTTTGGTTTTTACATGCACATGTATATACATATACACCTATACCCACTCAGTGGATTTTCCTTTTCACAGACAACATAAAATGGCTTGTGGCTTCACACAACCCGTGCCAAAAACAGTTGATTTTGCTCCTACAGTGCTCCGAGCTGCATAAAAGGGACTCTAATTTATTTACTAGACACGAGGTTCAGGCTTTCTCTCTTTCTCTTTATCTCTCTGTCACTCTCACCATTGCTTATGTGCCTGTGAGCGAAATCAATATTTTGGAGCATACTTTTGCGTGTAGCTCGTAACTTACATGAGCAAATGGAACGACAACTCTACACAGGAGCGTCAATGTCGTCGTTGGTTTATGTGTGCATGTGCTTAGACGCCTGACAGACCGCTCTCCACTTCAACTCAAACTCTTTGCAATTTTTTAACGACTTATCTCCAGACACTACTACTTCCTCTCAACTCATTCACTAATCTTTATTATCACTAATCTGAAAACATTTTCAATTGCTTCACATTTTCCTTCGTTTCTTTTTATTTTATTTTTTGTTTTCCTTGAAGATAATTTAATTTTTCGTGCAATTATTTTTAATTTATTCTGTAAATGTTTTTGGAAGCCGTGTATCTAATTTTTTTTTGTTGATCACCTCAAATTTCAATTTATTTGCCTTTAATCAAGTCGTTCTTGGTGTATAAATTTGTCTTGTTTGATTATGTATGTAATTACACAATCAAAATCATTATTATAAAAAGGTCTGTTATTTACATGAATTTCTTTTATCATCATTTATAAAAATAAGTAAACTCTAACCATGTTACGACATTTCGTTAATATCATTAGGCAATTATCTGGAAAACAACATTGCTGTTCATCAACATTTACTGCATACCTAGGGAGCCATAAAACCCTTTACCTTTACATATTACACTTGTCTGTACATTGAACTCAGTGTGTCAAAGAAGTCACCTAAGCTGATGACTGCGTAGTGCGGCCATACATTGTTGCCTGCCAAGAAATATGTTAGAAGTTCTCGAAAACGACTGCAGTCTGCTGCTGTTTATCTGCTGCCGATTATAATAGACAGCCATTGTGTACGCCTGCCTGAAACTATGCTACAAATATTTATTTATTGTTCTATTTATGTACGTAGCTTCATACATATATTTCTATGGCACTAGGCTGTTTCTATTCAGCTTTTATTCATACTCATAAAATAGGAACACAATGACTCAGCAAAAAAGACTAAAGAAACCAGAAAGTATCTTCAGCTCTGGCTGTGGCACCAGTCAGACCGCGTCACAATCACGCGCACTGCAATAAAAATCGATACTAAGACTGACATCGTCATCGCCGTTGTGGGTGCACTGAACACTGACAAAAATATGGGCGTATGTCAACGGTGTCATTAATTTTATTCTTTCCTTTATTTTTTTTTCTTTCATTGTGACTTTCCTGTTACGTTGGTTCTGTGTTCTTGTATATAAAGACACGACTTCTGTAGGCTTTTTATTGTATTATTTACTCGTTGAGTTCGTTGACATTTGCGGTCTTCGTGTGTTGCATTATATGCGTCATTAACTTAATACTAATACACATAACTTTCATGGCATTACTTAATTTTGTTTAGCATAATTTTAGGCATCACTTTCGTTACATAAAACACTTCTTTTAAAGATATGTAATGCGCGCTTTTATCGTTGAAATTGTCTAATATATAACATTTTTTGCAAACATTATTTCAAGAAAATTGCTAAGACTTTTAGCTGAATTACAAAGTCTAACTTAAGGCGCTTAAGCACGCAAACTGCTGAATTTTCGAGACTAATACATGAAGCTTGTGCGTGTCAATAAAGTTTTAACTAATTGATTTGTAATCGACGTGACTCGTGAAGCTTAAGTAGTTTCTAAGTGCATGCCTTTAGGTCAATTGATATGTTTAATAATGAACATGAAAAGGAGAGTCTGAACTTTGTTGTTTACGAAAATTAATTAAAAACATGTAGAGCATTCACTCTTTGTTTTAAGCATTTTTTTTTCGGTACAAAATAATATTTTGTGTTGCATGTTTTGTGTGTTTTAATGCTAGAAAATGAAGAGCACATTTTCTTTATTAATTTTGCCTCAAAGTTTACAAACGGGCGCAAAGTATGCAGTAACATTATTTTAAGCAAGCTAGTTAATATCAATTGCTATAAGAGTATTGAATTACCTGCATTTTGCCACAAGTTTCTAATTGAGTTACTTGGTAACCAACCGGCAACCGAGTTCGATGACCGACAATACGCATGACCTCGGACAATGTAGATTATTGTGTGCCACAAGGTAGTGTGTACAAAAGCGCAGAGTGCATCTGATGTAGATACAGGCATATAGTAGTATGTATAAGAGAGTCTGTGATGCGTACGTTGTAGGCCTGTAAGCTTTCGAACCCTTTTCGATTGTGTGTTGTGTGCTGTTGTTTGTGGCATATGCGGTTCGGTTACGACTCTTGTTGCCACTGCAGTTTTTAATGGCATTCAGCAGCAGCAGCAGCAACACAGTCAACGGCAACCAACCAACAATATCATCATCATTATCAACAACAGAATTTCTGCCAGCGGCATTGTTTGTCTGTCCGTCCGTCTGACTGCCTGGCTCGTTGGTTGTTTGGCTGGTTGGTTCGCCTGTCGGTCTGTCTGCAGCTGTTGCACCATGTTCTTGTACCTAATTTTTTTTTGGTTCACTCGTTTGCCTTGCTACCGCATGCAAGTGCATTGACTTCTCCAGTCTGCTTGACTGACTGCCACAGACTCACTCAATCCTCGCTTATATATTTTTGTTGTTGTTAGTTTATTTTGTTTTTTTTTTGTTTCGTGTAGGTCTGTTTTGATTTGATTTTATAGGCTTGCGAAGGCTTAATGTGGTTTGTGTTGCATGCTATCAAATTTGTTGCGAAATACTTTCTATTTAAATTTCTGTTTTTAGAATTTTAAAACAAATTGATTTGTTAAGACTTTTGTGTAAAAGTAGCGAAATTATTTAAGGCTTCGTTAGTGTCAAAATGGTTAAACCTTTTATTTAGAACAAAAAGGTATGATTTTGTATATTTTAATACAAGATTTTAGGTCATCAAGTCAAAATAAAATTTAAAGAAAATATAAGAAAAGAAAAAAATACTTTTTGAGCAAAATGAGGGTATAATTTATAAAAATTATATACTTTAAATGGTTCAAGAAAATGTTGGATTGATATGCCATGTATTTTTTAGTTCTATGGACAATTGAAACGTAGCCTTTTGTGTGCAGTATTTAATTACATTATTCATATAGAAAAGACAAATAAAGTTCGCACTTATCAAAAATATTAAAAGGTGTCAACCCAAACTTCAATAAATATATATATTTTTAAGCACAAAAAAAAAATTGTAATTTCATTCTGGCATCGTATTTCAACGCATTTTATGTATTACGAGCTGCTTACAAGTTTCCGTGTTCCCTAATATCGTCTATAACTTTACAGTAACGGTTTGCACACTTTCAATCGTTATTGTATAAAAATCAAAAAGTTTTGTTTAAATATTTTAAATACAAATAACAAAAGATTTATTAAAGTCCGCTTAACTTTATTTAATAGCAAAGCGGTTCAACTTTAATTATTAATAAATAACAAACATGTTCTAATATAAACAACTAAATAACATAAATATAATTATTTGCTACATACTTTTAGGCGCAGCAAAAAAAAATATATAACTCCTAGGAATTCAAATAATACAAATTGCGTGAATTTATATACTATTCAGACATGACGCTATTAGTTTCCATTATCATAAACAAATAAAATCATTTAATGCTTGTATCAAATATCGCACGCATACTTTTAGGCATTGAAGCTAAAAAAAATGCGTAATTTTTTTATAGCTTGTGCTTTTTGTAGTAAACAAGCTTTTCATAAACGAAAGAATCTCTTATCTGGCAAACAAATAAAAACGAAAACAAAATTTTGTTGCCTACACACAAAAACCAGTAACAGCCTTGAACTTGAACCGAACCTTAGACATTAACAGTTCTCAACCTTGACCTTTCAAAAAATTCCCTTTGGTAATTTTTGAGAGCACTAAATAAATAACTGACGAATTGTGAGTCTGGGTTTTGGTTCGTGTGCCTGTGTCTGTGTCTGTGTGCCTATTATTATGTTTGTTACGCATTAACAATTTATTGTGCGCCCCTCTTTTTCCCATACAAAAATGATCTTTTCGTGAGAGATAAAAGCGACCAAAAAACAAACAAATTGAAAGTTATACAAATGATAATTTAGAGTATGCAATGTCTAGACATTTCTTCCAGCGGCGTGTGGTCTTTTTTTTTGTACTAATTTGTTATTATTATTAATTTAGTTTGTTGACAACATGAATTCAAAAAATATGTTTTCGTTTATTTATTCATTTTAATCAACGCTTTGTTGATAATAATTTGTTAATTTTTGTATTTTGTTTGCGTTCCGTGTTGTGTTGCTTGTCTGACGTTATGTGAGCCATCACTTTTGCGCAATCAGTAAGTTTATAGAAAATTGTTTATTGTTGTTAATTTTTGCCGAAATCACGTGAAATTCTGCTTTTGTTTTTTTTTTTTTTTTTTTTGTTGTGTTGAATGGTTTGCGATAAAACAACTAACGTCATTACTTTCATTTTGTTGAAGTTACAATTTTTTTTTGCAGGCTTTTGAACTCATCGTTTTGACGTCACATGCATTATTCAACGTTGGCCGTTTGTTTTTGTGTTGAAAGCAAATATCTTAAGGATTTTGCGTCAGTCAATTTATTGTAAGACAACTTCGAAAATGTTAGATTAAAACTTGGCATTGATTAAAGATTCAATTGAGAGTTTTTTGTTGACCGCTGCATGAACCTGATTTCATGATCATTAACCCTTTCGTTGGTAGCACAAAAAGTTTCACTGTGCAACGTCACGTTAATTTCATTTTTTTTGTTTGCCCTTTTCTTTATGCATTATCGCCAAAGTTAAACTTCCTTTGTGTCTGTCTGTCTGATGATGATGATGATGATGATAATCAACTTGTATGTGACTGTATGTGCATGCATCGTCAAAGTCGAAGTTGTTACCGACGCGTCATTTAAAGTCAATGAACTCGGGTTTCTCGCTTTGGTTTTCATTACTCTTTGGCTGCGGCGGCGGCAGCGTCTGTGGCGCTTTGTGCGTTTTGTGTTGTTTGTCGTTTGCCAATGAAACCTGAAATCACTTCCGTTCGCCAGACGTCTCGACGGCGCTCATTGAAATACCAAAATTCTTTTGAAATAAGTAATCAAAAAAAAGGAAAAAAAAAAATAAATAAAAGTAAAACTTGCACAAACTTCTTAGACGTGTAGCACTTATAAAGGAAAGGGCTTCCTTATGCTTAAAAATTGTCCTTGGATTTGCCAAAAAAAAAAGGAGCTACAAAAACGACTGTTTCATTGCTTAATACATGCATGCTGTCTTGCTCACTTGCACATACGCATATGTGCTGTGCACTGATACACACATACATATGTACAGACATAAATGCACGTCTCGTAACTGCAACGTTTGCAGCTGTTGCCGTCCTTTGTGCACACATGTTTGTCTGTTCTTCAGCTTTTTTTTTTTAGTTTATTTTACGTGTGCCTCTGTTTCGCAATTTTTTGTTGATTTTTTATTATTTCGTTTGTTGTTTTTGTTGGATTTTCAATGCACATGGCATTGACTTGTCGTCCAGAGGACAATCAACTTTGGTCAGGCAATGTGTTGTATCAATAAAAAGAAGACGTTGTTGAAGAAGACACAGCAGCAGCAGCAGAAGCAGCAATAACAGAAGCCAAAATGCTGTTTTATGTCTGTGCAAAGAAGTTATTCCTTTGAGACTATGTTTTTTTTTATTGTTGTCTGCGCTTACTTGCACGCTTCCTCTGCACACACGCTTTGTTTTGCTTTAATTGGCGTTTGTTTGTTAACTTTTTTCATTGACTTTCGCTAAGTTCGTTCATTTGTTTGCATTCGCGCAAATAATTATTTACAAATTAATTAAATTACTTTACATTTGCGTGTTTAACTTTCGCACGCTTCATTGAGCATTGCAAAAGCAACAAAACCAAAAACAAAAAAAAAAACACAAAAATAAAAAAACATATTTAAATAAAATTTTCTTGTCATTTAATAATGCATGCGCTTTACTTACATAATTGTAAGCGCTTTTTCCCATGAAGGTTTTTTGTTTTTGTTTCTGTTGTGCCAATGTCAATCACTTAGTTTATTTTATTTACCCTTATTGTTGTTGTTGTTGTTGTCAGCATATCATATTTATTTGCTTAACTCAGACGAATTAAATTTGTTTAAATATGACACCAACTGAAGTGCGACAGACGTCATTGAGCCATGCGCTCTGACGTCTTCTTCTGGCTGCCAGTCGGTCGTGCTTGACAACCGTTTTAATATATATGTACATGCATATTTATATAGCAATAGCAATACAATAACGGCTGAGAGACAGACAGACAGACAAACAGACAGTTTGGCTTTGTTACTTATTCTGGGAATTAAGACAAAACTTGTGCTTATGCTGGCAAAATAAGATCTTCGGAGGTTTTTGTCACTTGAAGAATTTGCCACGAGTTTTCGTTAGTGCGCAAAGCGCCTTTATTATTTTTTTGTTTGCTTGCAATGATGCTAAAAATACTCGGTTTATTTTCTACATTGCGCCAAATGCTGATAAGAAATTTCCATGGAACTTTTACTGTTTAGCATGGAATTTTTATTTTCTTTTTTTTTTGTTTTGTTTATAATTTAATCATTTATTTTAAAATTACAATCAAATGTTTGAAATCACTGATCTGATACAAAAATATAAGTACCTGCGTTGATTTTGTTTCACTTTAATAAAATACAAACGGCATAGGAATGTAAGATGATAAGATTAGAAAATTAGTGCAGATTTTGTTGCTGTTCGCATACATGTCTTAAATAAGGTTAGATAAAGCTGGCATTGTTGCAGGCATAACAACTGATAACGCACAACTGACGACACAACTGTCAGTTCAAGACCAGTAAAATGTAGAAGACAACGTTAAAGAAGCTGAAGCGGCAGCGGTGGAGTACAGCATTATGCGATAGCTTAGCTAATTGAATTTGCGTAATAAATATAAGGCAGCAAAGGAAGTGGGCGGGCCACGTGAGAGACAGCTCAATGTCAAAACCATTTTATTGTGTTCTATGTTATGCACAGACAATAAAATAATACTAATAATAAAAAAAAAACAACGAATGAAACTAGTAAGAGTGGTATTGTGGAGTATACTCGACAGTAAAATACCCTGCACTCGTGGTGTGCATCTTCAAGGCCTAAATCTAAATGAATATATTGCCCAATCGAATGTTGTTCAAATTTCAAGAGAATCGTTCAAAAAATATCGATTTAAATTGAAATTTCAGTTTGAAGATCTTTGTGGTGTAAAAATTGGGAGAAATGGGTTGTTGAGTAGTATGTTTTTTAAAGGGGCTTATTTGCTAAGTCTACATACAAACTTTTAGGTTTATAACTTTTGTGGTTTATGAAATATAACCAAAAAACCATAAAACGGTTTTTATGAAGGGGGGTTGGGGGAAAATTGTGGAACGTCCTTTTATAAGGCTGTGTTTATTGAGTCTACCATTCAAAAAACATGTTTCTATCGCTACTAATATTTGAGATATAAAAGTAGGTACTGAGTGGGTCGAATGGATTCCTCTGTTACCTCTTCTAGTTTTCAAAACCACTGATGAGAATGGACAGATGAATAGATGGACATGACTGTATCGTTTTCTTTTGTTGTTCTGATCTTATCAATGTGTATCTTGTGGGATTTCTCTTCTCTCCTTCTAGGTGTTACATACAGTTTGTCTAAAACAAACTTAATATATACTCTGACATACAGATTGTGTAGTGCACAAACATTGTGTGTCATTTAAAAAGTGATTTCCGTTGCAATTATTCTGCATACGACATGAATGTCACGAAATACGTAAGCCAAGTACGTAAGCAAAAAATATAAACAAAAAAAAAAAACATAAAACAAACGCATTCAATTCAGTGAAGCGTTAAAAAGAGTTGCCTCATCATGTAATAGCGGAGTATGCTAAAACGAAAGGAAAACAAAGCGGTTTATAAAATTGTTAATATTATTAAACTTATAAAATTACATGCCGCAAACTTTGAAATTGCGGCGACGCTTTGGCGCCCTTAGGCGGTTTTGCCTCTTTCGCTCCCTTTAGGCTCATTTGCATGCCTTTACGCTGAAACTGAATCGCGTGTTAAGTTCTCCGTTTACCTGTTTGACCTTCGTTGAAACAAAATAAGGCAAAGCAAAAAAAAAAAAGAAAAACAACAAAAAGATAAGTTTGAATAATTTATTTATTTTACTTTTACATTTTTTCTAAGAGAGTTACGGAAAAAGCTACAAAAATGACAAACTTTTCTTTAGAATTTGTCGTCCTTGTCGTCTTTGCCTTCTACTCGAATACCTCTTCATCTGCTCTACGATTTCGTTAAGTTTATTTTCGACTTGGAGCGGACTTCATGTTCTTTCACTTTCTGTTGCATGTTATAACGCAGTGAAGGTTATTGAGAGTTAAGAGACCTGTATAAGTTGTCAGTTGAATAAATGGCTTACTGAGGTCTCCTAGAAGCGAAGGCAATTCATTCAAAATTCACTATAAATAAAATGTAGTTATAGTAAAATTTCGATAATAATCATAATTATGCATATTTCTTAATAAATTCCGCACATGACTTAAGCATTAAATTTGTAGATTATATTTTAAACAAACAACATTTTTTGTGACCAGATGTGACGATTACGATTGGTGATAAATTGCTGGTGTTGAGAATCGGTGAAACCCACCACGAGTCCCTCACTGTGACTCTGTAAGCCTTGTGACAAATGTAGGTAATGGCACTGTTATCTTTTTATTCAAATTAACAAGACTTTATAACGGAAGAAGCTTCGAATTTCTGGAACGTCCGGTTTATTGCAGTTCCTCTGTATTCTATAATTTTCCTTAATTGTCTCTTTTGGCTTGTGTCGTTTTTGGATTGTAGACAATACTGAGAGCCAAGGTCAGACCTGTCGGTTAATTAAAATAAAAATATATTTTATCCTTATACAAAATAATAAAAAATATAAAGAAATGGTAGACTAACTGTGAAGCTCGACAATTTTGCAGCATAGATGAGAGTAGCATTCTTTTGTTGTTTTTGTACAAAAGTATCTTTCTTAACTTGTTTGTTTATTGTTTTTATACTTTTTTTTTTTCTTATTATTTTATTTTTCTTATTTTTTTTGTTGTTTTTATACTCTTGCAAACAAGAGTATATGAACTTTGTCATGGAGTTTGCAACGCAGAGAAAGAGAAATCTCCAGCAATCCGAACTCTTTCCAGAGTTTTAAACATATCGAAAAAATGTTAACGCATAATTCTTCTGATCTGTCCAGTATTGTATATTTAAAAATTATTTCGATCGGATAACTATAGCATAAAGCTATAGGAATTTAGGAACGATCGGTCAAAAATAAAATCTTTGTTAGAAAAACTACTTTGATCTTGAATACAAACAGATCAAATTTTGCAATTACGTGCTTCTATTATTGTCTCACTATAATTCAAAGTTTTTTAATAATCGAACATAAAGGTGTGGCACCGCCTATGCAGAAAAAAACTTCAAAATGGGATTTCTCTGTAAGCAGACGAGTTAAAAGACTCCAAAATGTAGTGAAGTATGAGTACATTGCTTTATTTCTAAGACGAATTAGAAAATAGGCGTGGCAGCGTATATAATTCTTATTGGAAGATTGATAAACAATAATTTTCCAATAAGAAAAATTGGGAAAACGTTTGCAAGAGTATATAAGTTTCGACAAAGCCGAAAATAGCTTCCTTACCGTTTTTTTCTTGTTATTTTTCTTATTTTTTGTTGTTTTTCTTTTCTTATTTCTTTTTTGTTTTTGTTTGTTCCTCTGTTACAAGCTCGCAATTTTTACCATGGTTGACATTTTCAGCAGTTTTTCTTTTCTCAACATTTTTTGTTTTTTTGTTTGTGTTTCCTTTTTGCTCTCATGGTGCTTCATGCTGTTTAATGTATGTACAACTGTGTTAACTGAATTAGCTCCGAGCAACATTTGTGAGTTGTTTTACTTGACTTTTGTTGTTTATCGTTGACCTTGTGCGCAAATATTGTCTTTTGTTTTAATACAATTTCAGTTTTGGCAGAAATTCTTTATTCACAGATACACACATACATACAATGTATATTATAAGTGCCTGTTAACGGTTGTGGCGTCTTGATTTGAGCCGAATCAATACTTATGAGCTTTGTAATAAAAACTTGCCGCAAAATCTTTAATAATCTGAAAAACAGATTTAGCAGATTATAAATAAGTCGGAAAAGTGCTTATATAAGATTAAGTTGTTCATTTTATATAATGGCTTTCAATCAAAGCTAAATGATATTTATAGAAAAGCAAAGCGAATTGTATAAGTTGAATGTCAAAAGTTCATTAAAAACGCACAATTTAATAATACTAAACAATATTTCAAAGAGTAATTAATATTTTATAAAATTTGCTGTTTCACACAACGGAAATAAAAGTACACTTTGAACCCTGCCCTAAGTCGAACACAAAGTACGCCTTTCAAAATTATAATCAGCAAAAGGAGCATAAAATCGCAAGTGACTTCTGTTAATCATATTTGTGTTGTTGTTGTTGTGTTGTTCGTATGCGCACATTAACCGTCATTACGTATGACGTTTGTATGTATGCATTCGGAATTAATAACGTATTCTGACATTTTAATGACACTTCGATGTGTTGAATGACGTTAGCGATGGTAAAAGATCTGCAGATGTACAGGGGTAAATACAAAAGAAGATAGAAGAAACTACAGAAATTAAGTTAATGCTGCTTTGCCTTATGTATTGTGTGTGTGTGTTGAATTTATATTTGTTTGTATAAACGTAAATAAAAACTGAAAAATTCATTATTAAATATCTGTATTAATCGTGTTTTAAACAGTTTTTGTTTTTTGTCGTCTGGCTGCTTGTTGGCTTTAACAGTTATGGCGCCAGTCGCGCTAAAGCTTTGATAAGCGGCGACAATGCACTAATACCATGAACATAATATATTGCATTGTCGAAAATATCAAAGAGCAATAGAGAGAGACTGAGAGTGAGTTTGAGTGTGAATCACTCAGACGAACGAAAATTCTTGAATTTATAAGATTTTTTTACTGTTTGCATATTTATTAACATGCAATAATTTGTGTAAATGTTATGTTAGAGTACAATACAATTTATTTGCTCATGAGTTTATATAAAAAAAACTGCCGGTTTCATCAGAGCGACAAAGAAAAAAAAAAACACTTTATATAAAAATTGCACTCACAACTGATTTGCAAATATACCAACTTGTTCTCATTTATGCTCTTTGCTGTGTAGAGTTTTTCCGCTTACACTTCAGTTTAATCAACAAATTATATACTCGTGCCTTGTCGCTCTCACGTTGTCGTTCGTACGTGCGCTCGCAAAGAGCCGTCATGCTGCCAGTCGTTAGTAAGTCTACACTTTTGCTTTGGCAAACACATGTTTTAGTATTGTATACGCGTATGTTTTCGTTGATTTGTTGCTTAACATAAGCGTGTTCAATGGTGATGATTTTGATATGAGAAAATTGATTACTTGAGTTTGGCAATTTACTTGCCTTAGCAATTTACAGTCGTTCATTCAACATCAAATGATGAAACTGAGCTCATCTTGCAGCAACTCTTCGCGTCTGCTGAATGTTGTAATTGATCAACGTCTACGTATTGACACCTGTCGATATCTAATCGAGATACTATCGCGTCGCATAACGGGCGATTAATTTGAAGTACATGTACGTCGTGTACATTGTGTTGGTTTTTTTTTCAAATCTAAGTTAAAGCGAAATTACTTAAATTAAACGTAGTAAAACTGTGCAAAAAATTTGCAGGGCTCTTAGCCAATTTGCGCGTACCGAACTGATCGTTTATTTGCGCGTCGTCAACTACAAATAATATAAAAAGATAATACGTCGCGACGTAGTTCATTGCATAAGTCAAACGAAAGCAACAAATAAATTTAAAAAAAAAAAAACAAAATTCTAAAAAAAAACAAAGACTTGTGTATATAATTAACAAAAAATAAAATAAAGAAAACCCAAAACAAAATTCAAATACTTATTTATTGCATGTATTTTTATTTTGTTGAAAAAAAATTTGTGTTTCTTTAAAAATTTGTTTTTGTTTGTTTTGAACAACGCAAAAACATTAAAGGTAAAATAAGTGTGTAAAATATATAAAAGCGAAAGTTTATTTCTTTTTTTTTTTTTTGCAAGCAATACGTAACTGAGTCAAGGCTACAG
>JBAMBP010002390.1:0-16921 GCA_037044515.1 Phortica magna
CTACAACGCACGGAGAACTTTGAAATAATATGATTTTTTAATTAATGAGATTTTTTTAAAGTAAGGGTAATCAAAAATGTTTAGTTTATTTCAATCAGATGATTTAAATTTATTTTGATCAGCGAAAATCATCAGTTTTCTCTGATAATGGGAAATTTTTACTACAACCAGGTAATAAACTTATACAAAAATAGTTAAATTGACAAACATTGAACAGTTATTTTCTAATAATTAAAAATAAATGGTTTGGTTTTTACAATTTTACTTTCATTTGAAAATTTTGCAAAGAAATCATCTGCCAAGCTTCGCTTTTAAAAAAAGCTTACGAACGCTTCTATAAATCTAAATAAGAACTTTTTAATTATAATTCACAAAACTTAAGCCGTACAAGAAACACAATTCAAACACATGTTTAACTAATATTCAATTAAATATTAATATTATTCAGTAATCACTAACAAAAATAGAGTATTATAAATAATTTCTCACTATGACATAAAGTGCATGTTTATTATCTACTAACAAAATATTTACACGTTTTTTTTTTATTTTATTTGTTTTCACATAAAATATATTCGACAATAAATTTCCCCTATAACTGTCATTTAGTTCAATTTAGCTTCTTCTACTACTACCACTCTTACAACTACTTACTTCCGCAATCGAAGGAAGAAAGACTTTTGTTAGATAAACAAAATTAAACAAAACACTGCATTAAAAAAAAATAAAAAAAAAAAATTGTAAACTGCAAATATTCTTTCAAAGTTAAATTTTGCATTAAGAAAAAACATTTTTGTATATAAGTACATGATTGTTTTTAAAATACATAAGTAATTGCTGTAAATTTGATAATATATTCTAGTTGTATTCGTACTCGTTTTGTTTAATACGTACACGATATAATTTTGGATATAGGAAAATACTGGTTTTCTTAAATGCGACGTAATTCCATAAAATTGTGTAGAATAGATAAGAATTGATCACCTAGAAAACAGGGAATATTATTATCAGTTTTCCGAACAATGTTTTCTTGAGTTACAATAGAAAAACACAATCAGCAAATTACGTCGACTAAAAACCCAGTTTATGTTCAATATAGTCTTCGTTTTATACAATACTAGGTTTTTTATAAAACACGTCAAAAACACCAACGCACACACACAAGACTCACGTCTTTAATCTGTTTATATTTTACACACATATGTATACAACACGCAATAGCATACAATTTCGCTCAGTGTATCAAACTTTTTTTAACGCATTTATATATGACTCAATATGTGCTCGTATCCCTTTATGAATTTTTTTTACTCTTAGTAATCGTTTTTGTTTTCTGTTATTAATTTTATTTATACCTTATTCGCAAACGCTTTTTTACCGTGAATTATTTTTTAACTGTGAATGTGTCGTTCGAACTTTGTTTTTTCTTTCTTACTCTCTCTATCTCTCTCGCTCTTTAGCAGAGGTTTTAGTGCAAAATAAAAAAAAAATTTTCTCATGTAGCTTCATAGCATTCAAACACTAAAAAAAAATGAAATCAAAATAAACAAAAACTCATAAAAAAACTGAACCAACGAAAGACACACACACACATACACACGAATGATAAATTTATACACTGAAAACAAAACAAGTGCCGAGTTATTCCAAATTTAACGCCTAAAATGCCTTTTTGGCTTCTTTTTCTCCTCTTCTTCTTTATTTATTTTACGTTTTTTTCGTTTGTTTTTTTTTTAAATCACTTTCGATGTCGTCGCATCGCATTGCGAAAAATATCCCAATCAACTAATCAACGAACAACAACAAACAAACCGAAATGAAACGAACAAAACGATACAATAAAATAAATCGGTATACACATATGAAATGTGCCGTTCAAAATTTACAGCAACTACTATTGTGCGCGACGCAGAGCCTATTCACCTGTGATACGCAACAGGCGGGCGCAGCCCAAGCCAACGGCAGTTCCCCAACGTCGATACAGGTATGAGGGGAAATTTTGTGTTGTTCTCTTATTTCATGTTCACTGTTCATGGTGGTATTCATCTAATTGTGTGTTTTTTATCGTTATTATTATTAGATTATTGTGCTTGTTGTGATTATGATAAAAGTGAGAACATAGCTGTATACGCACATAACTAACCTGCTCTATATTTTCATATATGTGTATATGTGTATCTCTTTCATGCACACTAAAGTTCTCATTTAATAGTCACATATTTGCTCCTTGTATATGTGTAACTGTTCTTTAATTAGTTGTTGGTTTTGTATTTTGTTCATTTACTTTTCGACTTCTAACATTTTCTTAACTATTGTTTTTTTAATATATTATTTTTTGTTGCATTTTTAATAAATTATATTTTCTTACATTACTTTTGCACAGGCGCCCGTTTCAGCGCCCATTATCGATTGTAAGTCTAATCCGCCCGCGTACAGCTTTGTCCAGGGCTGGCAACTGCTCGCACTAGCCGTTTCACTATTTGTGCCGAAATCTAGTCGCCTACTTTGGTATCTGAAATTGCATTTGGCACGCAATGCAGATACAAAAACTGAAACGGGAAAATATGCCGCTTACTGTGAACGTGCACTGGAGCGTACACTAAAAAATGGCGGACGCGAAACGAAGCCATCGCGCATGGAAGTGCTCTCTATACTTATGAAGAATCCCTATCATCATTCATTACCACATGCCATACCCGTTCACATGATGAATGCCACGTATCAGGTTAGTGCACAAAATGAATTACAAAAAAAAATTCAGAGCAATAACTACAAACTATGGCAATGTCCTTAGGTCTGTTCGTTTGATGGTTCGACAACAATTGAGGAATTTCAGTCAACACTTGCCCAGGAGTTGGGCACACGCGATGCGACCAACGGTTTTTGTCTCTTTAGTGACGATCCGATTGAAAAGGATCTTGAACATTATCTCGATCCGCTCGCCAAACTATGCGATGTCATCTCGAAGTGGGAGACAGCGTTGCGCGAAAAAGGTTCCGGTAAATTTGAGAATTCACGCGTTATACAACTGACCTACAAGAATCGTCTCTATTGGAAGCACACCATTAAATTCGAAACAGAAAAGGAACGCTTGTTACTCTGCTATCAAACAAATGCACAAATCGTGCAGGGTCGATTTCCGTTATCACGCGAGTTGGCTTTGGAATTGGCCTCGCTTATGTCCCAGATCGACATGGGTGACTATTCGCATGAGAAGTCACGTGCCGGCGCAACAGCGGCAATGAATGTCGGCCTGAAGGCGCTCGATAAATTCTATCCGTATCGTTACCGGGATGCGCTTGGCACCGAACAGCTCAAGGATGTGCAAGAGCTATTGATTGCCAAGTGGATGCTGCTCAAGGGACGCTCAACAATCGACTGTGTGCGCATCTATTTGACGTGCTGCCGCAAATGGCCGTACTTTGGCGCCTGTCTCTTTCAAGCAAAGCCACGTCATTGCGATCCAAATGCAACTGTCGCCTGGCTGGCAGTCGCCGAGGATGCGCTCAATGTGCTCGAACTGTCATCGATGGCGCCCGTTGCACGCTATCCTTACACATCGGTCATGACCTTTGGCGGTTGTCAAGATGATTTCATGTTGGTCGTCTCCAATGAGGATACGCTTGCCTCATCATGCGGTGGTGGGAGTGCTGCTGGTGCTTTAGCCATTGGCTTGCCTATGATTGGCGGTATTGGCACACAACAGCAGCAGCAACAACACCAACAGCACGGACAGCAACAACATCAAGAGCAAAAATTACTGTTTGCAATGAGTAAACCGAAAATACTTGAAATAACATTACTCATTGCGGATTATATGAATGCATTGGGACACACGGTGCCGGGTACACCGCAAATGAACTCATTAACCCGTAATGGTTCGCATCGTTCCTTACGCTCGTCACAGCGACCAGGTGGCACAATAATTGGCGGCCCGGGCCTACAGCACGGCATCGCTGGCACAGCAACCGGTTTATCAACGAATGCGACAACGACAGCGCACAACACGCTCAACTCGCATGCGACGCACACACTCAACTCAACGCACTCACACACGCTCAGCTCACCGCATTATACCGGCGGCGGTGGCAGCGGCAGTGGTGGTGGTGGGAGCAGCGGCAGTCATCAAGGCACGATGAGTTCATTACATCATCATCATCAGCAACAACAACAACATCATCAACAACAACATCATCATCATCAACCGGATATCTTAAAGAGCACCCCGGATCATCAGCGCATCAAATGAAAGTTGTAAATACACACACACTCACTTTCACACGAGGATACTCATTTATGGAAGTATACTCATTTATAAATTTTTGCACTTTATGCAATGCCCGAAAGTATACTAAGGTTATTTTTTTTGTCCACAATTTTTATAAGCTTTGCCGAACATGTCACGTAAGAAACTGTTTGTTTATTTTTTTTAATAATTGTAAGAAAGTTTTTTTTTTTTTTACAATGATCATAGAAGAGACATATGTAAATGTATAAGTGTACAAAAATCGTTTAACCAAAATGTAACATGGTATCAAAGGACTTACATGCATGCATACATATAATTATATACATACATATATATTTTATAACACTGCTCACTCATTGATATATAAATGTCAACAATATTGATGCCAATTTAGCTTTATATTATGTACTCTTATGTTACATAGTCGCACATAGAACACATGTGACAGTTAAGTATTCATGACTGTTTATTTAGTCTGCGCGCTAAACTGCCTTAGGTGTTGGGTGACACTAAGCAACATAGGTTAGGAATTAGGCAGATTGGAAATGGCGAGCTTAATTGGCAACAATGGTCAACAAATAAAAGGCAAAACACAAAAAATTTATTAGCAATAGCTAAAAGTATGCAACACAAATGTGTAGCAACGCATCAAAAAGCAAAATATGCAGAAATAAAAATCCAATGTTTTCTTTATTTATTTAAAAGTTTTTCATCAAATAACAACAATCACACGGCACAATTTGTAGTTTACAAATATAATTATTTATTGCTTGGTTTTTTATGTATGAATCTCAACTATCCCTCCAGGTGGCGAAACTGCCCTCGAAGCGAAAATGAAAATAATAAAAATTATACAAAAGAAAATCAAAGTACTCAAAAACCAAATATTTTATAGCGATTTTTATAAATGCAGAACAAAAACAAAAAAATATTAACAAAAAAATAAAGTGAAAACACAAAACCGTAAAAATGAATTTGAACATAGCAAATATTTTAGAAGCAAAAAAATAAATAGAGAGAATGACATAATTTTTTTAACTTATATTTTTTTTACCGTATTACGAAACATGTATTTTGATTTTTGGTAAAACAAAATTGTACACAAAATTATTCAATGCCAATTATAAGTTTAAAATTATGTCATTTTCTGTAAACAAAAAAAAAACAAAACCAGTAAGGGAGCTATTTCCGGCTATGCCGAAACTTATATACTCTTGCAAACGTATTTCACATTTATTCTTATTAGAAAATCCTTTTTCAATTTTCCAATAAGAATCATATACGTAGCCATGCCCATTTTCTAATTTTTCTCAAAGAAAGCACTGCAGTCATACTTCACTACAGTTTGTAGTCTTGTATATCTTCTGGTTACACAGAAGCCCCATTTTTAAGTTTTTCGCTATATGGGCGGTGCCACGCCCCTATGTTCCCTTCTTATAAGACTTTGTTCCCTTCTTATAAAACTTTGGAATATAGTCAAGCATTAATAAAAACACGTATTTGCAAAGTTTGGTTTGTTTATATTCAAGAACAAAAAAGTTTTTCTAACAAAAACAGTATTTTTAACCGATCGTTCCTATGGGAGCTATATGATATAGTAATCCGATCAAGCTGATTTTCTACATAAAAACTGCCTGCGAGAATAAGAAAATTTTCTGCATTTAAATTTTTTTGCTAACTTCAAAACTCTGGGAGGAGTTTGCATTGAAACAGACAGACGGACATGGCTATATGAACTCGTCTCGTCGACCTGATCAAGAATATATATACTTTGATATAGTCGGAGATGTCTCCTTCTCTGCGTTGCAAACTTCACGACAAAATTAATATACTCTTTTTGCAAGAGTATAAAAATATAAAAATAACAAATAAAAATCATCGCATAATTTTATGGTTTCAAACACATACCCATCGTTCTCACTTTCCTTATTAACACATTATAAATAAAACAAAATTATTTTTTTCTAAACATTATTTAGCTTAGTTGTTAAGGACTTGATCAGATTATGGGCGTTCCTATAACGAACCATATCAACCGGCAAGGCGCGCTGAACGAGCTATTTTTAAGTTGATTTAAAGCATAGGCGTAGGAAAAGAAGAAGAGCTAAGTAGAAATATGAAAACTTCTGCTATGTTTTGCTCTTTTCCAACACAGACAACACATCGGCATTTCAGTGCATTTTATTTGCGAAGAAAAGCTAAAAAACAAAAAAATCGACAAACAGATAACGAAACTAAGTTTCCTATAGCAAACACAATAATGAAACGAAAAAACATGTTGATTTGTATTATTGTAACAAAAACATAGAACACAGAAAAAATATGTAATAAAAAAAAGATCGAATGTGAGTTATGCTTTGAAAAGTCAGCATGAAGAGAAATTCTAAAAAGTATTTATCTCTAAAAAAAAACAGAAACTTATTTAATGCTAACTAACTGTAAACATACTATAAGCAACTACTTTTTTAATTTATATACATATATACATATATTTTTTTTTATAATTGTTAAGCGCATATATAATAAACCAAAACAAAAAAAGTGAAAAAACGAATATAATTTTTTTCACTAATGTCTTCGCTAATTAAGCAAATGCGGAAAAAGTAATAATAATAAATAAATTAAAGAATTTAAATTATTACCTTTAAAACTAAATATTAATGCATGTAACGCTGATATTAAACAAACTAAACAAAAAATCAAAGCTAAACCAAAAACAAAAAAATAACATTTTTGCAATAAACGCAGTATAAAATGATATTAGAAACAAATATAAGTATATACAACAACAATATTACAACAAGACAAAAAAAAACACTATACATCTCTACACTAATTTTTTGTAGAAAATAAAATTCGAAAATGGTAAAAAAAAATATATTAAAAAACCTAACAGTTGTTTCATTTTCGGCACCACTGTTGTATTGGCACACTGGTTGTGTTGCCAAATTTTTGTAAAGCTACAATAACTGTATTCAGCCAATTCATTAGTAAAATAGGCAGCTTTAAAAAGGCAAAAAAAGCTGAAAAAAGCTTACTACAAATATTTCCAAATAATTAAAACGCTGACAAAACGGCGAAAATTTGTAAATTTCACAGTTTAAGAATTCGTTTTTTAATTCGATTTTGAAGACTATGATTCTCACTCGGACATTCTGAATCTTCAGAATTTTTGTTTGCGTTAGAGCAACAAGTTTCGTTTTACTTAAAGTTTAAAGTAATGTTTGATGTTTCGAAAATATAAAATTTTGAATAAAGTTTCTTCATTATGAATTCAATACCAAGTTGTTGTTAAATTTGGAATACATTTCATTGAAAGTTTGTTTTTTTGGGCCAAAAATTGCAGCTGCAAAATTTGGTTTTTACCGAAGCGGGTCCGACTGTAATTGGCGAAAACTGTATAGTTAAGGAGTATGCCACTTTTGCAAGCAGGTTGACAGAAGGCACCACTTGGAATGCCTGTTGGGTAGTGCGTTCAGCTTAAGATAATAAATGAAAAATGTCTGACAACATTCACAAATATGCCCAGAATTTTCGCTGTCGACTGTGAGACATTTTTATTGACTGTCGAGTCTGAAAAATTGAAAAATACAACCAATTTTGCAACACTGCCTGGGCAATAGACTTTCGCTACTTTTTTTTGACCATGCACCCGGCACTCAATTGAAACCAACGCCCCAATTCAAAGCATGTGTATGTGTGTAAGCGAGTACGGTGTTTTGCTGCAAAATGCAATGGAAACATCATAATAAGCAAAAGAAAAATGCAATGTAATTATTTTGTTTAATTAGCTTCATTTGCTTTTACTTCACGGTAATTTAATTAATTTTACTTTGTCTTTAATTGTTTTAAACAGTCACATTCATTATCAAAAACACATTATTAAACATACTCAGCTACATTAATGAGCTTGCATGTATGTATGTACATTCATGCATACATACCCATTGACATTATCATTGTCGTCATAACGTCATTATTAGACATCAAAAAATGTATATTTAATTATTAGCATATCGATTATACCGTTACTTGTTATATTTTTAAAAAATAATAACTATTTTAGTTATTGTATGTTTTTTTTATGGTATTTAAATTGCCTAGAAATGATTTAATCTTTAATTACAATATGTATATATATGTATGTATTATACCATTTAAACTTTTTCCCTCAAATTTTTGTTGTTTTTTTGTTTACTGTCTGCCTCAAAATTTTAGAGTTTTCCTTAATAAAAATTATTTTTTTTTTTTTCTTCGTCTTTTTTTGATTACTTATTTTTTTTGTCACATATATTTACGAATTGTTGCTACTAAATATTTATATATGTATTTATATACTTTAATGCTTTTGCACTCATAAATACAATTGGAAAAAAATATATTTCTATATAAATTTTTGTTATTTTATATATGTTTAAATTTAATTTGTCGGTTGTCCGTCCGGCCGCATTCGCAGCTAAAAAGTCCATGACTAAAAGACACACGCAAACGAAAAGAAAATAAAACAAAACATACAACAATAAAAAATAACAAAACAGTTGTCAACAAGAACAACTGCGTTGCATTAGTTTATAATTAAGTGAAACGAAAAAGCTTTGTCCTTTACTTAATCCTTATCATTGTAAATAAAATATGTTAATTATCATCATCAGCGTCATCATTATAATCATCATTAGCTATTATAGCACTTGGCTATTATGTCATTTGAAGATCATATTGTAGTTGTAGTAGTGGTTGTATTATATTATGTTTGTTGTTTCGCTCGTTGGTTTGGCATACCCGTGACTCTCGCTCATACAGCTATGCATGCAACGTTCTCTTATTTAGCATCGGTGGTAGCAGCAGCAACAGCCGCAGCAACAGCATCACTTGATGCTGATGATGTACTTGCAGCAACAGTTGTGCCATCAGTGCCACTGCCACTGCCGCCGCCACCGCCGCTCGCAGCATCATTTGCTGTTGCGCACATAAATGTTAAACATGAATTAGTCTCATAAATGAAAATATGCATTAGAAAGTAGAGCAACAAAAAGAATATTGTATAGAAAACGGTACGCAATTGTTTAGCAGCTGACGCGGAACCAAGCACGGAACCCGCCACAGATGCGGCGGCGTGTTGGAACGAGCGATCGGGCGCCAAACATTACAAAACCCAAAAATATAAAATGAATACAAGAATCACAACGCCGATGGCAGCGCCCTTCACATACATGGATTTTCTATTTAATAATGTGGCATCCTTTCTGTATTTCTGTGACATCATTGTTAGATTTTGTGTCTTTGTATCCAAATCTGTTTTAAATATTCATTGATTGATCGATACATTGATTGAAGTTATGCAATGTGACGTGACGAGCAGCAAACGGAGCGATTTATTGGCGCGTATATTGTCGTAGGTTAGGGTATTTTTTGTTGGTAATGATGGGGGTGTACATGTAATAAGAAATTCACGCAAAAATTTAGAAATATAATTAATGAAATACACACATACATAAAACCAACTTTAAAGTGCACAAGTGCGTAACAATACAAAGTGCAACAACTTACCGGCCAACACGGTGCCGCGCTGCAAGACATCATCGATATTTTGCACCATTATGCGTTGCACGTCCTGCAATTGTGTATTAATGGTATTTATGTTTCGTCGTCGATCGGTTAGCTGTTTTTTGGCCTTCTGTATGTAAACATCGAATTCGATGAATGCATACGGTCGTGTCACGGAATTAACACGTCGCCCGTAATTACTGTGGAATTCCTGTGCTAAATCCTCCAAATAGTTGAATGCCAAACGTTTTGAATACATTTTATCGCACATGACCAAATAGCAGACATCGTTTTCGATTAAATAGCTTCAAAAAGTAAACGGTCGTCGGTTTGTTAGTTCTGCTGGTGAAGTACAAAGGTTGTTGTTATTATTGTTACTTACTGAAATAAATATGGACCCGTTTCTATGCTGCAACGAGCCGGGGAATGTGAGCCCAATTTTCTGAATAGCATTTTTGCTTGATTCTGATACTCCAAAATGCCGCGTCCACTCTATGTTGTTATTGTTGTGGTGGTGCAAGTGCAACAAATATAGAAAAAAAAATTAAACATCAGAAAAAAAAACAACAAACGAAAACATGTACACATAAATTAAAATCACGAATACACGAACGACTACAAAAAAAATAACATAAAAAAAAAATTATTTGTACGCATGCAATAAGTCGACGTGGCCACAAACAGTGATGGTCACTACTGCTGCTATTACCAACTGTAGTCACACGAAACGTTACTGGCTCCCTTTCTACGGTTTTTGCTGCTATTACGGTTGAGACACCGCTTGTCCTGCTTACCTGTTCATCCTCCTGCATGGTGCCCACGAGTGGCAAGCCATCGATGACACGCGCTATCATTGTCAGGTAGGCCATTTGATTTGATTTGTTTTAAACTCTTTACTTTTTAACTATATTATAATAGAGCTAGGCGATCGCGTTGCGATTACTGCATCGGCTTGTAAACTACTGCCACTGTCACGGGCTACTGGTTGCTCGTTGCTCTTACACGGACGAAGATCATGAAAGTATTTCACTTTTGTGCTTGTTTCTTCTTCTTCTCTTTATTGTTGCCAACCTTAGTTTTTAAGATTTTAGTTACCGTTCCGATTTTATTTTAAATATTAATTTGATTTCCAGCTCCGAATTATAATGTATCTTTGCTGTTGGTTTTGTGGCTGTTAATTTTGCTTTTGTTTTTATTGCGAATGTGGTATTCTGCCTGTTGTTTATGTTGCACGGAACACTTTCGCAATTATTGTTTTTGTGTATGGTAATTAAAAAAAAAAGTTGACCCGGATCATGAAAACAAAACGATTTCTGTTTTTTGCTGATTTCTTATTATTTGTTGAATTTTTGCCCCACGTCAGCCGACTACTTTTAAAAGTAAGAAACAATTGAAAAAAGTTTCATTATGCGACTACGAAATGGAATTGTATTTGGAATGAAATGACAGTGCCTCAAAAAATGCTGCCAAGTTGTATTAATAATAGTGCAGCCATTTGGTAGTTTTCCCAGGGAAGTTTTACGGGAGTTGTGAAATTTGGTATCTTTATATATTTCGAGGTTATTTTTCCTAGTTTCAGCTTTGCCATCTCGAATATTTGGAAAAAGTTTGAATATACGAATACGAAATGGAATTGTGCTTGGAACGAGTTGGCAAAGCCTCAACAAATGCTGCCAAGTTGCATTGATAATAGTGCAGTCATTTGGTATTTTTGCACGGAAAGTTTTGCGGGAGTTTTAAATTTTGGAATCTTTATATATTTCGGGGTTATTTTTCCGAATTTGAATTTGCCACTTCATATATTTGGATAAAATTTGAATATGCGATTACGAAATGAGCAACGAAATGACAGTGCCTCAAAAAATGCTTCCTATTTGCATTGATAATAGTGCGGCCATTTGGAAGTTTTGCCAGGAAAGTTTTACAAAAGTTTTGTAATTTGCTATCTTCATATATTTCGGCAAGGTTTTGGCAACTAACACCGTAAAGTGTACAGGTTTTGTACACTTATACACTTTCCGATTTCATTAAATGACTCAGGAACCAAAGATTTTGAAGCAAACATATGCGGAGTTAACAGAAATTTCATCAATGAATATTGAAGTAGCTCATGTCGCATCATACCGTGTGGAACATTCAGCTAACCTTTTCCAAGCGGTCTTCTTCTTCCCTGTGTCATGACACAACTTACACAGCCTGCGTATTAAAAAAATAACTTGGCAGCACTGCGAGCGAGCGAGAGACAAACAATCTCTCGTGGAAGACGATGCATTTATTGGAAAAGACGGACAAACTCGTAAATTGAAATTCTAAATTCTTATTTATTTATTTTTTTTGTTTGTGTGAATCGTGTGTGATAAACCGAGTCAAGTCGTATTGTGTGCACGTTTGGTGGCAGCTAAAAAATGAGTGTGCTCGCATATCCGCCGACAAATGACGAGGAGATTTTTAAGCGGTGCACAAAGGATTGTGGCGTTGTTACAGCTACAGAAGATTTTCAGTATTTTACGCTTAGTTGTAAATTCTGTGCGGAAAAGTTTCTCTACTTCGATGCTTTCATTGGACATATGCAGACAGTACATTTGGAGTGCAATGATGATGAAGACGATGGTGGAAGCTGTAGCATCGCTGGTCAGTGTGATGAGTTAACAGTTTATGGAGGTATTGAAACAACTTTTGTACCACCAACGGGGACAACCATCAGACACGGTGTATGCAATAATGATCCTAATGGCGTCGCCAGTTACCATGGTGGTTATGGCAATGAGCACGGAGATCTGACGGATGCTGATCCGTCGTTGCTTGAACCGCAAATGGTTATCAAGCAAGAGCTTCAAGACGATGTAAGTGATGTGTATTCTACATATATATAATTATATCTTATACATTTTTTATTCTTTATTTTGTAGTGCGTTGATAACGAGAATCTCATGATCGACGCATCGGACATACGCATGGACGACCAACAATCGACAGATCGAGCACACGAATTAGGCATGGATATACCACTTGAAATGGACTTCTTAGATGATCCCGCACACTATGATTACAATTATGGAAATAATAGACAAGAGAACGATGATGATAACGACAGTCCACAGGCGGACGATCATGGCAGTCCCCAAGCGGATGATAATGATAGTTCATTTCCCAACTACGATGAAATGGTCGAAGAGGCGTTGTTGGGCGTACGTGTAGCAAAACTATATCATGAAATAGCAAGTAATTGACTGAGTACATTTTTGCAGCAAGATTCCGAGTTGACAATGCATATCAAGGATCGTAAGATGATACAATTCCTCATCGATTCATATCATCGCAATCCGTTTCTTTGGGACCATCGACATCCACAGTTCCGTGATCGCGTCAAGCGTCAGCGTTTTCTCGAATGGATCGTAGCTGAATTCAAGCGTCGCTTCAATATTTCGTTGGCCAAAGACGCCATCACACGCAAGTGGGATAATTTGCGTACGGTGTACAAACGTGAATGCAATCGCATGGCGCTCGAACGAACTAACATTAGCACATTGTGGTACTTCCGTGAGTTGCATTTCCTCAATAGCCTCTACAGCTACAATTGCGAAATGTCCGACGTAGCAGTGATCCAGGTGGGTGCCAACACATACAAGAGCGTAGCCAGGGGTGGCCACTATCCCCTCCCCTACATTTTAACTTCGATACTCCCAATACGTTAGATCTGATTTATGCAAAAAATCGATCTTGAGCCCACCTTCGAGAAAAGTTGTCTACGCTCTTGAACACTTGTGCACACACACTTAAAGTGATTAAGTCATATTAATTATAAAAAATATTTCTTTTTCTAGGAGACATCGTACCGACGACGATTCTCGGCCATTTGGAATGATGTCTCCACGGCCAAGCTGTTGAGTATGGTAAAGCGTTTCAAATGTTTCTATATACGTAGTGACCCTGATTATCGCAGCAAAGAAAAACGCGGTGAAGCGTTACAAGTGATGGCCAACGAATTACAGCAGACGATCGAAGTGAGCACCATACAAATCTCGAAACGCATTTCACAGCTGCGCTTTGATTATTCAAAGCAAAAGAGCGAACGTCTGAATTGCGAACGACAAATGAAAAAGTTCTTGCCATCATATACATATTACGAACAAATGCGTTTCATGGATGATGATGTGCCGCCATTTAAGTGCCAACAGTGTCCTGAAATTTTGCAATCGCATCGCGAAATGGATCTGCACATAATGTCGCATCAGTCGAATGGCACCGGCTTCAATCAATGTACACAATGTAATATTTTTTTCCAAAATGCCGAAGAGTGTGCACTACACAAGCAAATGCATGCGTCCGGCGTTGCTGCCAGTGTCATCAAGGAGTCCAAGTACCATTGTGATCTTTGTACTGCAAGTTTTCGTGAAAAAAGCAACTACGATGAGCATATGCGACGACACAACGATGAATTGTTATTACCATCCCTCAGTATGACAGCACCGGCGCCCAAAATGGAAGCCGGCATAACACCTCATATGACCGCCGGCGCCGATGGTGTTGCCGGTATACCAGCAACAAGCGGCTTACCACTAATGGCCAGCCTAGAACCACCGAAACCATATTCCTGCGATGTCTGTCATCGAACTTTTGCCAGTCAAGGACATTTAAATGCGCATCGTGTCGTACACACTGATTCACGTGAACGTCGCTATAAATGTGACTATCCACACTGTGGTTCATCATTTTTGGCGCGTCAAAGTCTTCACGAACATGTCAAAATGCATTACAGCGACGATGAATATAAATGCGATATCTGCGGCAAAGGCTTCAAATCATCAAAGAATCTACAAAATCATAAACAAATACACGATACCGTGAAGCGTTACATTTGCCAAATTTGCGGTTCGGCATTCGCTCAGGCCGCCGGTCTCTATTTGCACAAACGACGACACAATCGACCCAATCCGACCGGGCGCAATAGCCTCTGAGTAACACAGCTAAGTAACAGCAACGTAGTTACATCACAGACGACGCAGTCTCTGCTGTTGATGCTATTGGCCAACAGCGGTTTTAAAATCAGAGGCGTCCATCAGTCCATTAATAAAATGTACTTAAATCTGCTATTGAACGAAACTAACACTAATTTATACAAGAAAGGCATTGAACACGTACTCTGATTTACTTAAAAATTGTTTTAGCTAATTTTTACATGCATACACATACATACAGGGCTACAAACACTATCAGTTATGTATTATTTGAAATATTATTAGTATTTTTGTTCGGTGTGTTTTCCCAATAGGTGACATGCCAACACATTTTTATTTTATAGTTTTTAACAATATTAACTATCATTATTATTATTATTTCGAAAGTGCTCGCATATGTGTTGCCGTCGCACTCGTATAAACGAAGTGCAAAATTTTTCATGTTAAATTTTAAGAAGTTTCTTTTTTTTTTAATTATCCGAAATTTCAAAACATTCCCTATTTTTAAACAAAAAAAATCAAAGAAAAAGTATTTCTTCTAGTATTTTTAACACATAATGCAGAAAATTACTTCTCTACAACATTTATATTTACATACTTACATCTATATAAATGCCTTTGTACATACACATATATAAAGTTCTTTTCTCTCATATTATTTTTAACGACTGAGCAATTTTTTTTTTTTGCATTATAATTGTATATATTGAAACATAAATAATTAATTAATTTAATGGTAAATTAAGCAGAAGATTTGCCGACAACAGAACAAAATAGCAGCTAAAATAGCAGTTTTAATTATTTTATTATTATTATTATTACTATTATTAATAAAGTGAAAGGAAACCAGAAAAGGAGCAATTTTCCATTGAGTTATCTATAGATAGAATACTAAATGGACTCTTAAATTACTGCAGTGCGATTTAATTATATTCGCTGTAATCGGTCGGGGACAATTGTTGTAGCTAAACTTATTGTAATTTTCTTTATTCCTCTTTGGGTGCTGTTCTGTTTTGAATTGAGCATTGGCGAAAGCCAGATGTTTGTCTATGCCTCGCGCCCACTTTCGTGTTTGCTTGGTTTGGGAAATTTTAATCGCATTCTTTTGGGTCTGATAATTAAGAAATATATGTCCCCCTCCTCTTCTTTTAATCGTTACATACGTTTCAGTATGTGTAGGGCATCAAAATGCTAACAACAAAAACGAAAGAGAAAGAAGAACACACTCCCTTGAATACATGTGTGCAAAGTATATTTGTTGTAATCGGCCGAGGACAATTTTTGTAGCCAAACTTAGTATAGTTTTCTTTATCCTTCTTTGGGTGCTGTTCTGTTTTGAATTGAGCATTGGCGAAAACGAGATGCTTGTCTATGCCTCGCACACACTTTCGTGTTTGCTTAGCTTGGGAAATTTAATCGCATTCTTTTAGTTCTGATAATTAATAAATATATGTTCCCCTCCTCTTTTGCAAAGCTTAAAATACATTTCAGTGTGTACAGGGCATAAAAATGAAAACAACAAAAACGAAAGAGAAAGAAAAACACACTCACATGAAAACATGTGTGCAAAGCGCACCTATTAAACTAACACGACACACACATATACATATATATAAACATTGATTTGGTTTTTTTTTATGCATAAAGTAATAAGCGTTTAAAGTTTTGGTATTGTAATTTTATGTATAAAAAATTAATAATATTTTCAATTAATACCGTTAATACAAAAAACATAAATGAAATAAATCCATTAAGCTTTACTTAAAATAAATTATCAATGCTGAAAATTTCTCAAAAACAAGGGACTTTTTTTAATGTTTCATTTTTTAAAGGCACCTGAAAATACATTAAAACAACAATTTTCCAGACAAAGCTGAAATTGTTATACACATTATTATTATTATGAATCACTCGTATTTGGTTTACTTGGTTCAAACGAATGGATCACACAAGCGAACAAATACAAATAAATAAGAGTTTCACTTCCTAGTTACTTGCTCGTTTTGTAGCATTTTTTTATCTCTTCGAGAGAGAGACTCTCTTTCGTTTTATTTTGTTATATGTTGCCAGTAGCAAATTTAAGCAATGTTTACTGAACATGCAGCAAGTTAGCACAAAAAGAAAACAAAAATACCAGTAATAATTAAACTTATGTTCTACTTAACAAAAA
>JBAMBP010002391.1:0-45359 GCA_037044515.1 Phortica magna
AAGTTTACAAGCAAGAAACGGACCTTAAAGAAATTAATACAAAATACATTACAAATAAATAAATTATTAGCGTTTAAAAGCAAACAAAACAAATTCAAATGTTGATGTGTGAAATTTATAAGACTAGCATATTTCCTACCTATAACAATATACTATATATACACATTTATATAGAATATACGATATAATTTATTAAATTAAGTAGCGATAATTGAGAAATAAAAGAAAACAAAGTTTATGGTACCTTTTTGCTGATTCAAGTCAAAAAATTTATGGAATAAAACGTTAAAATCGTAGTGATGAAGGTGTAATCGATACAATATATTATATACATGCATGCAAACAAGCCACATAGTAATGTATTAAAACTAAATGCAAATTATTACACTATGTAATTGTAAGCACTTTTATGGAATTTGCTTTTTATATAATGAGTCGAACACGATAAATAATTTATACATCAAATTTAATAAATAATAACGTGAACTTTTTATTGTAAGTGTACGTAAACTTAAAATACTAAAATAATAAAACAGAATTAAAATATTTTTGTATGTCAAAATAACTATATACACATGTAAATTTGCTTAACAATAAAGCAGCAATATTAGTGTTGTAGCATAAAGATATGAAAGCTTGTAATTCACTTCCAGCTAGGTAATTGCGATGGAGCGTTATTTAAAGTGTTAAACGATAATGACGTGATATCAACTACAATCGCTTATCGGCTGGATAGTCATTTTAAATAAGTACCGCTATACCTCAAACATGGCTACATTATCATCGTTATCGTTTGATACCCCAAGTAACGTTCAGTGCAAATTAACTGAATATTTTTGTTTCTGGAAAATCTTGCATCGAAACGGTTCGAAGATATAATAACGAAATAACATTATGATATTATTACGTATAAATAAATAACCCCCTTTTGAATGACTAAACGTCCGCTTAGACACCAAGAATACGAAGTTTCTTAGTAAACTTTGTCGATGCTTTTAATTTTCCATTTTTAGCTGTAACAGCACCTTACCTTAATCAATTAATTATAAGACTAATTTGTAAAACTTTCCCGTTTGCGTTAATGTGAAATTTTAATTTTATTTTTGCACACCATGCGAAATTCTAGGGTTAAACAACGAATAAGACATTTGTGTACGAACATATTAAACGTATTTCCGAAATGGCGAGCCGAAATTATCCAAAAATAACTAAATAATAACTAATTATTGTATTAAGTAATTGTTTTGTAAGAATTAAATATATTGGCAGCTGACATTTTTGCTTAATTTCAATTTTGGTGGTATTTTTAGGTGTACTTAGTGTTTTCACTTGGTGTCCTCTTGTACTCATTAAACAAATTTGAAACCAAAAATTTAAACAAACAAAAAGTATTAATATGAACATCTCTGACAAAGACACATTTAACTTTTGTGACTGTTTACGGAGTTCATAAAGTAAAGCAAACAACACTCGATGGAATATTTTCAAGAAACTTGGGTATATGTATGAACATATATCAAAAACACAGCACACCGATTATATTTAATATATATATGTAAGTTCATTAAGCAGTAAAGCAAAGAAAAAAACAAAATGCAATAAAAGAACAAAACCAAACCATTGCAAAAACAATAATATTATTATAGAGCAGAATACAAAATTTTTAGATGTATGCAAATTGAAAATTAAAAATATAATATGAAAATGAGAAATACAAATTATGTACTTAGAATATTTATGGTTATCCATGTACCTTTTAGCATTGTATTCATCAGATTATTATGTGTAAAATTTGTTAAAAGAAATGGTGTTTCAGTGCAGCGAAATGTCTTTTGAAGAGCGACGACGCACTTAAACAGTTCAATCGAATTTTTTCGGTCTGGCTCAAATAAGTTGTGCACTTTGTTAGCATTAATTTGAGTCCTAAGGCCATGTCGTAAGGAAAACAAAACTTAACAAAGAAAAATAATTTTTCATCTATGTGTGTATCTAATTAAGGTAATTCAACGTCCTGTTATAAACGAGTTCCAAAGCCCCCTTCAAAATACAAGTGCGATTCGCGTAAAGCTCAAACAAAAACTGTTAGGAGCATAAACCAGCGTTCTTATACATATATACATAGTATTTACACTAATCCAAAATAAAAAAATTTTTAACTTTATGGCTGTTTGAAATTATTCTTGTGAAATTCCAAATATATAGCGTTCCTCTTCATATGATATGTTACATAAATCCCACACTCTTCAAAACATTTACATATAAAAATATCAAAACAAAAATCTTATATTTTTCTTAACTATCACCTCATTATCGATAAATCAGTTTTAAAATTTAAATATATGTAAAAGTAATGGCTAATCTACCGTATTTCTCACTCAAAACAACACACACACACATAAGAATACATTAAGAAAGATAAATATTTGTAGCAAAAACAAAATAAAAAATGTGAAATTTAGTGTCTTTACACTTTAAAAATAAAGTAAGAAACAAAACGTATAAAAAATATATTCATACATACATACAAAACAAATTAACGTGTAGAAATCCAGATAACAAAACGGTCGAAACTATTAAACATTAAATAATATACAAATATTTGGAAACAAATATAAAAGCAAAAATTTAAATAAACAAATATTAAAATAAATTTGATTGTTTTCTTTTTTAAATATAAAATTATTGTATACAAATGGAATTGTTATATTATTCGCAATGAACACAGAAGTTCGTATTTTTTCGCTCTTACTAGTTAAGCAAGCACTGGAATGTCGATAAAATTATCTTTGACGTCATACTGATTTCCATTCCAAATTTTATCAACTTACATATGTACAAGTGTTTTCTAAACTAGTCATCCTATTTATTCGATATTAAGAACAACTTGAACGGTAAAACGAGTAATTACTTACTGCTGGAAAGTAATGAACAAAACTTATCCAAATTTTAGACTCACTTTATACGTATAAAAAAAAAGCAATACATTTGAAGGAAAATAAATGATCGTCGTCTTAATAAACCTTTTTTCTTTTGACTAAAATACAAAAAAGTATATTATCAGCAAAACAAAAACTAGCGTTCCAATCATGCCACCGTACATGATATATTTGTCCTCGGACAACCGCCTTTCGATGAGCTTCATTGTGTGATTGGATAGGCCCAATGTACTACCGATAGCCAAGATTCGCTTCTGAGCCCCCCTTAGCGTACCACGCTGATTCATGAGGCTGTCCAGTATACTGCTGCCTGAAGCAATCATATCGTCGACACCGCGATGCGCTTGGCTCAGTTGTGTGTTATGTTGTAGCTCATAGTCCATGTTTAAGCAAGTTTCTGGCGGCGCATTGTTATTAGCTGCGAAACGATGATTTAACAATTGTTCTCTTTCTGACAACTCCGTTTCTCGACGCTGTCGGCGTTCGCGCACCCGTTGCAATGAACTCTGCAAGTGCCGGAGATCATATTTTAGTTGATCAACACGTAGTTTGGAACTTTGTCGCTGCGAAAGTGGCAGCTTATAGAGCAGCACGTCCAATCGATCACAATTGCTACAAATGATAAGAGAGAGAGTCAGCGTCATATTAAGTTTACAAATATTAAGAACTCACGAATTAGCAGATGTAATTTTCATTTGTATATCATTCTCGACACTTAATGAGTCTGCCTGCGGCGTTTGCTGCGAAAGGCGTTGAAAGCATTGCTCAATTTCTTTTACAGTGTGGTTTGTTTGATGGTAGAGCGCTTCCATTTTTATGGAGTTCTCTTTAGTTCTAGTAAAGTTAAACTTTTTGGATTTACAACATGGAAATGTAACGTCGAACGGAATGCATGACGACGTCGTCGACAGCGATGCCACTTCGGATCGAAAAAAAATTGGATAAAAAACGGCGAAATTTCGTAAGTAGGTGTTACAACATGTGGCAATTTTGTCATTTCATTATTGTGCTTTTTTATGTCATTATTTACTCCAGCCAAGTTGAGCCAACATTTAACGTATTTAGAGACACTTTTATATTTTAGACTGATGGACGCGAAATTGACGTATGTGTTGTGTATCGCAATGCAACTTAGGCGTTCCTAATATTATTAATACTGATTTGGCATTTAATTTTTAAGACTAACTATTTTCGAAGGTACACGTTTAATTTCTTTTGAATAAAAACACAAATGACCCAAAAAAAAATTCACAAAAAAAAAATTACAAAAGTATTAAAAAAAAAAATATAAAAAAAATTTTTAAATTAACCAAAAAAAAAAAAAATAGGTATTTGGTTTTTCATTTTTAAGACTAACTTTGAAATTTTTTTTGCAATTTAAAAAAAATAGTTCAAGACATATTTTCGAAAGTACACGTTTAATTTCTATTTGAATAAAAACCCAAATTACCCAAAAATAAATTCACAAAAAAAATTACAAAAATATTAAAAAAAAAGATAAATTTTTTTAATTTAACCAAAAAAAAAAAATATATGTATATATATATATTATTATATACATATTTATAAACTTACTATATAAATATATATATATTATCAAATACATATTATTATATATATGTATGTTATTACATTCATATATATATATATAAAAATGATTTATTATTCAAATTAAAGCCGCAATTGCATCCATCTCCCCCTGTGAACAGAGGCTGACTGTCGTGGTAACAGCGCCTTCACCGTGTTTTATACAATTTTCTCAATTTACAGAAATATGTAAACTGCCTGCTAACACACTGTAAGTTCATTCTAACGTACTTCTGACTAATGAAATGACTTATGTTAGCAAAGTCTACACAATAACTTACGTCATTTCAATATTAAATTATTGAGAAAGTGCGGCTACTTTTTAACTAAAAACAACTACAAATTTCCCTTCGTTTTTTTAAACAAGTCGAACCCACAATTCAATCATTTAAAACATTAAGCATCAATATAAATCAGGGTCTAGAAAGCTCCTAAGCCTCTGTCAATGTAGTTTGTTGGATTTTCATGTTTTATGTTTTTAAGAAAATATTCTTAAAAATGGCCACAATTTGGGTTTCGGCAGTGAGGCATTTTTATTGGCTGTCGAATCCGAAAAATGGGCCATTTGGCAACAGTGAATTCTGAATAGAAATGGCGAACACATCCAGTACCGGTGTTGGTAAGAAATTATTAACAAAAAAAGGGAATTATTGTAATAAATATTAGTTTTTCGGAAGCCTACACGGTTTCGTAGTTGCCTGTAGAATTTCATTCAATAATTGAGGTCTGAAATGCGCACCTTGCATGTGCCAAGATTAATTTTCTTTTATTGAGCGAAAAACAACGACGACTGCGATGTATGACTATGAATAACGAACTCTGCCGAGAGTCGTGCTGTCAGCCGCCACCGCACAGTCTGTATGTGAAAATGGCAAAAAAAGTAAATGCGACAAGAAAAGAACTTCGGAATTCAAAAAGTGTTTAATAGTTTTCAATCGTGTAGTGTTTTAATTTTTAGAAGTTTGAGTTTTCGTCCAATCCAGATCCAGAGATGAATGTCGCGAGTATTTTTCCAGAATTCTTAGCCTTCGTGACTTGACGTTTTTATGCGCTCTCACCCTTCAGTCTTCAACCTTGTAGTTATTGTCGTGTTAAGTGTGTTCCTTATTTGTGTTTTTATATACATATATATTTTTTTTGTTACTTGGGTGTTCCAACCTACTTCTCTTTTGCATTTTTCAATATATATATCGAAAATACATACATATACATGTATTTACATACATATATAATTTTTTTTTTAATTAGATTAGTTTGCTGCAACGCGCCAGCATGAACAGCAGCAAAAGAAATTGTGCGTATGAGTAATGCCGTCGGCTTTACTCTTACCACTACACCCTACGTCTAGGCATTGTTAAAATGGGCGGTTAGTTTCAGTTAGTTTGTCGGATGCAAAAAAAAAAAAAAAATAATTCATTCACCGTCGTGTGTTTACACGAGTTATTTAACAATACTCTGTTTATGTCTCGCAGTGGTGCCACGAAACTTCCGATTACTGGAGGAGTTGGATCAAGGGCAGAAGGGCGTTGGTGATGGCACCATATCATGGGGCCTTGAAAACGATGATGACATGACATTGACGTATTGGATCGGCATGATTATTGGACCGCCAAGGGTAAGAAGTGACAAGTCTTAGTTCTTTAACATGCGTGTGTGTTTGTTTCATAATTTTAACACGCTTTGTTTTACTCTTTGCAGACACCATTCGAAAATCGAATGTACTCGCTAAAAATTGAATGCGGCGAACGTTATCCAGACGAGCCGCCTACTCTTAGATTTTTAACAAAAGTTAATATAAATTGTATTAATCAGAACAACGGGGTGGTGAGTAGTATCAAAAAAAAAAACAAAGTTAGAAGAAATAGTATAAAAATACATTTTTAATTTTTCAGGTTGATCATAGATCCGTGCCGATGTTGTCCAGGTGGAACCGAGAATACACTATTAAAACCATGCTTCAAGAAATCCGTAGGATCATGACTTTGAAAGAGAACCTGAAATTGGCACAACCACCAGAAGGCAGCTGTTTTTAGTCGATCTACTGGACGTATGCGTTGGTAAGAGCGAGCTGAACAAACGGAGAAAAAAGCATTGAAAAAAAAAATAAATAACGGAAACTACATTAATAACACAATACAGAAGAGGAATAAAAAGTGAAGATCAACATTTACAACAACAATATCAACAAACATCTTAGAGAGGAAACAGTTAAAGTGGAGTGGGTGTGCAAAAGCTTAGTTTAGAGAGATAGAATGTGCTGATGTATTTACTACTGATAGTTAAAAAGTGGGCGAATTTTAAGCAAAACATAAGGTTCCAATGAAAATGCAAAAGAGAAAGTTGCGGTGGATGCCGTTAAGCTCCCGCTACAGCTTTAGCTGCACGATATGAAATTGCAGCTTAAACAAAAATTGTATAAAAAAAAACCAAAATAAAGACCGAAAATACCAAGTACTCATTTTACAAATTTCACATCATCTACCCCAGCACCACTCTGAACGCAGCCGTTCGTCATGAATCATGGTCGTCATCGTCCTCCTGATCAGTTCTGCCGTTGTCGTAATCAATTATTTATTATTATTAAATTTTTTAATTTACTCTAGTGATTAATTTTCAAAGCAAAAGAATAAATAATTTGATTCACTTCTATTGCTTAAAATTAAAAACAAATTCAAGTTTCGAGTAAAAGCTTTCTGCCAAGGGGAAAAAATAAGCGTAACAAAATTCACTCTTTCAGGCATATTGTTAAACAGACAATTTAAAACTATATGCATTGCATAAAAAAAAATGAAAATTACTTAGCCAAACGATGATCTACACAAATCATTTAACTGCGGGGGAAGTGACGACGTTATGAAATTATTAAAGGGACAATTAAATCAAGAAAAAAGTATATTATTAAATGAAGATGAATTAATATTTAATTTTAATTATAATTGCATACGCTTCGAATAAAAATAATCCAAAATATTGTGTGATCGTAATTTTTTATGAGGGCGTATTAGACCTTTTTTTATTTAAGGAGAAGATTCTGCTAGAAATATTAAAACTTAAACTTTATGTTTTGGACATTCCAACCAGTGAATGTAATGGACAATGGAATCAAAAACCAGTGACTCGGCAAAAAGAAATTTTTTGACTGCTTAACTTAGGATTTCGTTTAAAGCTATGTAATTCAGTGAATGCACATGAGAGAGTGAATTTGAGATGTGAAGAAGAGAATTTCCCGTTCAATTGCAATTTACTATTTTTAGAGTTAACTGTCAAACACAATTGCCTTAAAATATTACTGAAATATGGAACCATTCTAAAGCAGTACCACATCATCCGTCTGTTTTTGTTATTCACTCTACTTGATAAATTTGAAGTGTTTATTTTAAATATATGTATACGGCATCGTTTGAGGCATTTCGTATAACAATATTACGTCTCATTAGTATAAACATAAACTAAATTGTTGTTGTCGAATTTTCTATAATTTTGTTTGATTTTTTCCATCAATAATCACTTTAAACTTAAAACATTTTGGTTGTTGTAGTAATTGTTGCTGAACATCTTTATTCTTAACCATAACTGGTGCTGTCGCTGGTTTGGCTTCCACAAACATCGAATCGAAACATTTCACTCTATTTATGCTTGGGAGTAAAGACGATTTTTCGCGACTTCAACGATGACCACTTGTGTCGCTTAATGTAATACGAAATGGCAGTTAAAAAGCCGAGTATACCGATGACTTTGATAAGCAGTTGCTTGCGTTCATCATGCTCAGGCTCGGACGTCCATTTAAGGAACGTAGCAACATCCTTGGCCAGTTGACTTGCGGTTGCTGGTGTGCCATCCTGGTATTCGATGACCTGTTGCCATGGAGAGAAAGAGTTGATGAATTGAAATAATACATAGTCAATGGACAAACCTCATTGTACAACACTTGTGCCATTGAAATAGCGCCACCAGGGAAGTACGGGTTAAAGTACTGGCCATCACGTAGCACCACACCGGCTGGGGCATCAACGTATCCAGTCAGTAACGAAAATATATAGTCCTCTCCACCATGACGTGCCGACACAATGTAGCTAAGATCAGGTGGATAGGCGCCGTTGTTGGCAGCGCGTGCGGCCTCTTCATTTGGATATGGCGATGGGAAATAGTCTGACAGCTTTCCAGGTCTATCGTAAAAGTTACCCGAATCATCAGGACCATCGCGAACCATAATTTGCTCGGCTTCAGCCTTAGCTTCAGCTTCAGTGTGACTAACTCCAATTAGATTACGATACGCAATGTACTGCATCGAGTGACATGCAGAACACACTTGCTTATAGACCTCGTAGCCGCGACGTACACTAATAGAAATACAAAAATATTATAACTAAAATAAAATCGTGCAATAAACTTACGATTGATGATCTAGCGCTGAGAATAGTCCCCTGTGAGACCATGGCTGGGCTGGCGGATGCACCTCGGTACCGGACGCCTGAACAGACTGTTCCAGAGCAAATAACAAGGCTCCAACACCACCAGTGACGGCACCAATTGAAGCGATCAGCTGTTGTCAGATCCAGAAATCAACGCGGCAAATTATATTTTAACAAAATGCAACGCATAAGTTGAGGTTATGTTGTTAGCTATTATGAAATGAACGCAACTTACCTTCTTGTGGGAACTTGACCAGCTGGCACCGCCCGAGGATGATTGTTTTGCCTAGAACACATAAACAATTAGTACCTAATTGATCTTTTTCTAATGCACTGTTTTGCGAAGTCTCCCATCAAAGTTACATAATAATTCAAGAAAAATTTCGGTGTTACACTATCGCAAGAGGGCACCTTTGAAGTAGCACCTTACCTGCTGAATACTCAGCGTCGGAACCGATTTCAGCAATTTAATGCCGTGGAATCGTCGTAGTGTCGCCGCCATGTTAGCCAAAATCGTGTAACTCAACTTTTTAGTTTTACGGAATTAATTTTAAGTCGATGTTCGTGTTCCACTTCCAACGATGCCCGATGCCAATCGCGTTTAACAACCCGCTTTTCGCGTGTGGGGTCGGTCCGAAATTCAATGACGACATACTTCGTGAAAATAACTTATTTTTCAACTTTGGACTGCCTTAAGTTTTAGTTATAAGCTAGCTAAACGTGGGTGGGCTGACTTCTACTACAACATAAAATGTTAGCTACAACTGGAAATGAAAAATGTATCTGACTGCATCGTTCCTCGTTTCACTCGCCAACTTATTATGTTAAAACAGCTGATTGAAAGTTATTGATATTTTCGATTTTTCAAAAAAACACAAAAGAAAAAAACGCTATTTTCAAACTCAATTTAATTAAATAAAGATAAAACCCGATAAGACAATGCCGCAGGAACAGAATCAAGTCGGTGACATCGATGACGAGATTGAGAACGTCCGCGTCATTGTGCGAGTAAGACCAATGGACAAGAATGAGTTGACCAACGGAGCCCGGAGCACCATTAACGTAGATAAAATTAATCGTGCCATCACCGTAATGAAACCCAATGTCACTGCAAATGAGCCACCCAAGACGTACTACTTTGACAACGTGTTCGATGAAAAGTCGAATCAGCTAGATTTGTATGTGGATACGGCGCGACCTATTGTGGACAAAGTCCTCGAAGGCTACAATGGCACTATATTGGCATATGGGCAGACAGGCACTGGCAAAACGTATACTATGTCTGGCAATGCTGACTCACCGCAAACGAAGGGCATTATTCCGAATGCTTTTGCGCACATCTTCGGTCATATTGCAAAAGCACGCGAAAATCAAAAGTTCCTGGTACGCGTCAGTTATATGGAAATCTACAACGAAGAGGTACGAGATTTACTCGGTAAGGACGTTAGTAAGAGTCTGGAAGTGAAGGAGCGACCGGATATTGGTGTTTTCGTGAAGGATCTAAGTGGTTATGTTGTGCACAATGCAGACGATCTAGAGAATATTATGAGATTAGGCAACAAGAATCGTGCAGTTGGTGCGACAAAGATGAATCAAGAATCTTCGCGTTCACATGCAATTTTCTCAATAACCGTAGAAAGCAGCGAGTTAGTCGAAGGTGGCATGCAACATGTGCGCATGGGAAAATTGCAACTGGTAGATTTAGCTGGTTCCGAACGCCAGTCGAAAACCCAGGCAAGCGGTCAACGTTTAAAAGAGGCAACTAAAATCAATCTTTCACTGTCTGTACTTGGTAATGTCATTAGTGCTCTAGTAGATGGCAAAAGTACTCATATACCCTATCGTAATTCGAAGTTGACGCGACTATTGCAAGACTCTCTTGGCGGAAACTCTAAGACAGTTATGTGTGCAACCATCAGTCCGGCCGACGGAAACTATATGGAAACAATTTCGACTCTACGTTATGCTGGACGCGCAAAGAATATACAGAATCGTATGCACATCAATGAAGAACCAAAAGATGCGCTGCTTCGCCATTTTCAGGAAGAGATTGCCCGTTTGCGTAAACAATTGGAAGATGGTAAGTTTGAGGATGAGCAGCCATCTGCAGAGGAATTCGAGGAAGAGGATAGTCCAGCGGAAGGCGAAGATGCTGACAACGTCATCGAAATCGAGGGTGTCCCGGTAAATAATGGAATCAACGCAAAGTCAATAAAGAAGAAGCGTGAGAAATCTGATGCCGAGAAGGAGGCAATGGCATTGCGAAAGAACGAACACGAACGTGAGATCGAACGAACTAAGAGTGAACAGGAGCAACTGCGCAACAAACTAGTCTCACTTGAAGGAAAAATATTGGTAGGTGGAGAAAACCTACTAGAAAAAGCACAAACGCAAGAAAAGCTGCTCGAGCAATCCATTGCTGAACTCCAGGAGCGTGAGAAATGCGAAGAAGCACTCCGCCAAACATTGCAGCAGAAGGAAACCGAACGAATTGACATCGAGGAACGTTATTCATCTTTGCAGGACGCTAGCACCGGAATTACAAAGAAAATACATCGAGTCATGCAAATGCTGATGGGGGTTAAATCAGAGCTAGGCGATCAGCAACAGGAGCATCAGCGTGAAAAGGAGGGCATTTACGAAAACATACGCAGTCTGTCACGTGAACTTGCGCTTTGCGAACTTGTATTAAATTCTTACGTACCGAAAGAGTACCAATCGATGATCAACCAATACACGCACTGGAATGAGGACATCGGCGAGTGGCAACTAAAATGTGTTGCCTACACGGGGAATAATATGCGTAAACATATTTCGGCACACAAATCAAGTGGAAAAGAACCGGAATTTGTTGATCTATCGCATGTCTATCTCAGTTATAATACTGATGGCATATCGAATCCTGTAAACGGAAAGTTTATAAGGCCACGCACCTCTGGCGTTCCCCGACCTACAACTGCGCGTCGCTACTGAGTCGAAATTGAACCGAAAACGGAAACACCAATAACTGATATAAGCAATGGCACTTGTAGAATCGATAAATCGTCTAGAATTAGACTCTGCGATGCCATCCGAAGTTTGCGTGAGCAAATATGGGTGGTTTTATTTTTGTTTCTGTCTTTCTATGGATATCATTTATTCACACGACGAATTTGATGACACCTGGGACGTTTGTTTGATTTTCAATATTAAATCAAGTTATTTATCATCGTTTCATTTGTCCTAACACTCTCTGATGGATCGCTTTTTTAATTTGTTTTTTTTTTTTTTAATTTAAAAAAGTGCAGCACTTAACAATAAAGAATGTATAACGCACTATCGGTGACAACCATGGCTTGTACTAACGAATCTCATTTTCTCGAATTTATTTTATGATTACACTTAAAACGCAATTGTGGTGGCGTCAAGCGACAAATTTTTATGGTCTACGAACAAATGCTCAGCAATAATTGTTGTTAATATAAAGCGGTTTATAGATTTGTTGCTCGTCATTACAACAACTGGCTTGATTACACATTCAAATCTTACTTGTCTATTGAATTTAGCTCTACTATTTAGAGTGCTATTTAACGGAATGCTGAGTGGATAATCTTTTAAAGCTAACGTGCTATAAAATAAAAACTCAACAAAGCGATCAATAATTTTGCTTTTAATAATTCAAATAATAAATTAAACATGAATTTAACTATTTGGCTTTTCATATTTACAAATTAATATAAGTTTAACTTAGAAACAAGTAACCATGTTTGATTAAAACTACTTTTGAAATTTTTTGGCATTCGTTTTATTTATTATTATTAAGTCAGGATTTGGTTACATAATCGCACATTGGTTCCATAGTGTAGCGGTTATCACGTCTGCTTTACACGCAGAAGGTCTCCGGTTCGATCCCGGATGGAACCATTGATTGACATTAAAAATTTGATCGTGAAATGAAAAGGATGTTTTTAATAGTTCAAAATGATGTATGTTTTTTGCTTTTAAAAACTTATTCCGTTTTTAGTATATATAATAAATTATAGGCACAATTCTCTTTCTTACTAAACAACTATTTAGGTAAGTTTTATTTTATTCACCCTTTAAGCATTACTCACCCTATTTTTGTTCGTTCCCTGCTAATCTAATATAATTTTTGTTATTTCGTATATTCTCAAAATTTCTTCATTTTAGTTGTATAGTTTTAAATTAAACTAAACACTGTATATTTATTATTGATAAGTTACTTTTGGTTCGATTATACGTATACTTCGAAAAATGCGTGAATAAATGAAATATAAAAATAATTGTATACACAATTTTGTTTCAATTTAATTTCAATTATGCAAATAATAATGAACTTGTAAAGATTGTTATAAATTATTAAACGCTTGCTTGCGGTGTTTTTGTCAACCACTTGTCATTGCTCTGATTCCAGAGAAGCGTGTCCTCGCCTGGCTGTGGATCACCTTTATTGACCAAAGTCCACGTTTTCGTTGCGGCATCGTAAGCAAATGTCTTTGAATTTGGGTCGACCGGCGGTGGTGTATCAATAATGAGTGGCGGACGAGTAACGGGCACGATATTTGGCTTTGGACCCTGCTGGGCGCCATCGCTAATGTACTCTACCTGTAATTTAGGATTCGAATAATCTACCGGATAACCTCGTATATGCCATACGTTCAGCAAGAATGCTGACATCAAAATGGGACAAATTGAATTAGGTGAACTTGTTGTTGATTTGTTTAATGCAAATTAGCTTACCGAAAATTATTAGTAACTTCATCATTACGTTTATTTAGTAAATATTTGCGAGAGAAAACACGTCTTTACTTCAGCTTTGTGTCGAAGTGAATACTATTGGTTTAACAAGTTATATTTGTAAGCAAAAACAAAAAACAAATCGTATGAGATAAGCGTCGCTCAAGTTTGAATGAGTATTTAGTATATATTTCCATGTCGTTGATCAACATTAATTAAGATTTATAGACGACGACTCAGTATAAAATTAAAAAGCTGCTCTTTCTTTAGAACAATATAAAGAGAGCAAGGCACTTTAAGAGATTGTAAAGTTATAATGAAAATTGTTGATAACCTATGCACACTTAAAATAATCAAAATCAATTTGAAAACATTTTAAAGTATTCCAGCACTAGCACCATTGCTCATCAGAATAAATGAGTTATTATGTCGGACAAATTCCTGCTCGCAGACCAACGACATCTAAGCAAAAGAGCAGAAAAAACCATTAAGTAAATAATATAAGTTAACAAAATGTTTAAAACCTACTTTGTCCACATCGAATGGCACAATTGAGTCGACCATTATTGGCATAGTTGACGTTATCACTACCACAAATTGGATTGTATTCACTGGTAACAGGACACGCCTGCAGGCAAGCCAAATATTGTGGCGATGCCGTTGTTGCTGCAGTTGAACGCGGTGTTGTTGTTGTAATTCTGCCACTAATACTACCGAATTGTGGTGATCGCTGGAAAGGAAATTGGCGTTGTTGTGGCTGCTGCACTTGCTGCTGTTGAGGATCAAAATCATCTCCCTCAAATGGATCAGTAAAGCGCTGTGGATGCGCTACAGAAACGCTAATGCAAATTGCTGCAAGAAAAACATTTAGCAAAACTCAAATTTACTTTAACTTAATTTTAAGTCAACTTACCAAATATCAATATTAAATTATTCATTTTGTATCTTTACACAAACTCACGCCGCTTTGAACTACAATGCTCGACTAACTGCCAAAATTTTAAGCACAACTAAACCGCCGAAACAACGCGTTTTTATAGCCTTCAAGTGCTGTTTTTACTTGTACTACCGTTCACAACGCATGGACGTTCCATCGCTCTCCCATCAACCGAACGGGTCACTTTAACACAATCGGATTCTGCGGCCAATGCTCTCTCGTACACCGTCTCGTCGACCGCGCTTCAATTAACTTCGCTCACTCTTTTCCTTCCGTTCTCAATTCAGCTTAAAATTCCGGCAGTTTTGTTTGTGTTTTAAAAGTAAAAAAAAAAAACCCAGACAACCCAATCAACAACGTCAGTGAGTTTCTTAAGAATTACTCCATTTTATCAGTTGACGTATTGAACCGGAAACTTTTAAGGATCGTTGAATTCAGTAAAGCGTGTGTTGCATTGTGATTCATTAAATTAATTACTTGTGCGTCAAGGTTGAATTTTAAGAAGCAAGTTAACAATCTCATTTTTGTTTTTCTTTTTGCTACTTGCCCTTTTTTTATTTTTCAATTACATTATTCGATTCCACAATTTGTGTTAACACTTTCCATAAACTTATGATTAATGTTACTATGTTTCTGCTCTAAATTAGTTGATAGATGCTAGTTTTTTAGCATCGATTTATTTTTTTTTTGTATTTACAATATACCTTACAATAGATTTAGGCAGATCACAGTTGTTTGCACTTATTTTGTCTTTGTTTTTCATACATCTTAAGAATGCTTATTGACCAAATTGTATAATAATTATAAATTTATATAAAAATTCAATCACAAATGCAATTTTGTTGTAAATAAAATTGTACGAGAGTAAAGACTTGGTTTTGGCTTATGTAGAAAGACAATGAGAAAGAGCGTGAGAGAGAGAAAGGTTGGTGGGTCGATAGTTACAAAGAAAAAAATAAAAATACTACGCGACTACAAATTAAAGGATGATTTTCATATTGAACTTTCCTTGATCTGGTCACGTAAGCAACTAAAGAGTTATCTAGAAAGTGTTTAATAAAAGCGTTGTCCGTCCACACAAAGATAAGTAAGAGCTTCTGGCTAAGTATGCTCAAGTCTTCAATTCAGTATAAATCAAAATAAATATGGTTCCATTTGTTTTTGGCATGGTGTTGGAACAGCAGATTTTGCTTTCTTTTGTTTTTTAATGTCATGGGGCGTTGTGGCTTTGGTAGTGTTCGTGTTCTTTTTATTGGAATTCACGGCAGTAGGGTGCGTTTGAGTGCGACTCGAATTCGATGAATCACTATTAGTTCCATTTTTGTTGGTGTTGTTGTTGGTTGAAGCATTACTTGACTGCGGTTCAGATTTTCGTTTCGATGTTTCTTTGCTGTTCAATTGTCTTTGTGTTGGATCAGGCGATACAAAAAAACCGCACAGTTTATTATCCCATACGACAAGCTTTATATCAACTTTGCTTAGTAATTCCAATTTACGCGGTTTCATATTTGAATTTCTTTCTAATATAGAAATAAAATTGGGTACATTCGAAGTATCGACCAATACTTTTTGCATCTTATAGTTGATGCCAATCACATGACCCGTTTCGAGTGTAACGACATTTAACATATGTTGGAAGATCTCAATAACGATGGCGGTTACTTGTAAGCTCTGTTTGGCTATAACATAACGCTTAAAGAACAAATTCACCGAATCATCACCTGCCAATTTGGCATTATACTTTCGATCGTTGGCCACTTTCATAAGTTGATGCAACTCATCGGTCGTACGCTGTGGTGGTGGACAATATTCGAGCGATGCTGCAAGCAAACGATGTACTAATATATCAGGATATCTTCGAATCGGGCTCGTAAAGTGCGTGTAGATTGGTATCGACAACGCATAATGCCATAAATCAGCACCTTCCGATTTTCCCTCACTGCAGAAATATCTGAAAAGAGGAAATATATGTAATTTTAATATTGTACAGGATTTATTCAACTCACTTCGCACGTGCCATGGGCTTCATTAGCAATTGACTGAGACAGGCGTCCATGGCCACAGGATCGCTAGCTTCCTTGCACATCTTACGCATACTGTCCTGTATTGCCTTTGACGAGCTGTAATCCAATTCGAAACCAATAGAGCTCAGCTTCTCACTGAGCGCCTTCATTGATTTAGTTAGCGGTGGAGCATGATTGCGTAGCACAGAGGTATCTGGAAAATGATCGTAGATAAAACGCGCCACTGCTTGATTCGCCAACAACATAAACTCCTCAATCATGTTATTTGCTTGACGCAACGTCTCAACCTGAAATGATTCGGGCTCGCCTGTGACCGGATCCATGTTGAAGCGCAATTTTGGATTATTAATAGACAATGCGCCTTCTTCATAGCGTCGACGACGCATAGCACGTGCCATGCCATTCAATGTCAAGACACGTTTTGATATGTCCTTGGGACTGAAGCCATTGTTAATATTAGGAAAATCGTGTACAGTAAATTGCTCTTCGGGATTGTCGATAATTTTTTGAGCATGTTCGTATGCGAATTGTGTGCATGAATTGAGAATCGTGCGACTGAAACGGGGGTTTCCGATAACCTCACCATCTGCGTTCATTGTCCAAAAAACAGAAAAAGCTAATTTGTCTAAGCCAGGCAAGAGGGAGCATTTGAAACATAAAGTCTGTGGCAGCATGTGTATAACCTCATTAACAAGATAGATGGATGTCGCGCGCTCTTTGACAATATTATCGAGCTCTGAGTTCTCCGACAGATAATGAGACACATCAGAGATATGCACGCCGACCTCGTACTCATCATGATTTAGCTGCTCAATTGAAACAGCATCGTCAAGATCCCGCGCTGTCATTGGATCAATAGTGAATACGCATTTTTTGCGTAAATCTAAACGGTTTTTAAGTGCAGCGTAATCAAATATCTCATCTTTGTCTGCAAACATTTCATTAAAGCGCTCCTCATAAGGCACAATGTCACGTAAGCCATTATGCAGTAAGATTGCCTTAATTTCGGCCTCTAAGTTGCCAACACGGCCAACCGGCTGCGAGAGTTGTGCAATGCAATGGCCATTCGGATCGGTCTCGAGTATGTGTGCCAAGAACAAGAAACCACAAACATCACCGCCATTTTCTTTTGAGATATGTGAAGCGCATGAGCCAACTGGCACATAAGCCATGGGTACGCGCATATCATGCGGTTTAAGCTTGTAGAAAAATTCATTACCACACAACTTGACGGGATTAGTAAACGATATGGTGCCGACAATCTGCCGCAATTCCGTTTGCTTAACTACTGTAATTACAAACGCCTTCGGACAATTATCCGATGCAACAGCTGACGTTGGCTCCAAATCATTAGCATCGACATCTGATTCTTGAGACTCGGTCTCTTCGGAAAGTTCTTCATCGTCAGCTTTAAATTTGAAAAGTAAACAAACATACTAAAGTAAGCAAATGGCGAATAAACAATATTAAATATCAAACATCTTACCATGACACATTAAATCTTTCCCACCAGTGATTGTTTTTTGTTGTGTCTTCGGTTTGTTTTCGTTAACTGCAGCGCTCGTATTCAACACAAATGCTCGAACAATGTCACCTTCAAAAGCATAACGACGCGCCACTGGCAACACTACAATGCCGTCACGTTCTAGGCCCTCGCGATCATTAGACATTGTAATAAATGCCTGTCTATTATTTTTTCGATTGACACGAATTTCGTCCTCAACAATTCGTCCAAGGCCAGCGCTAACCAGGTGCCTGGCATGTGCTTCCAAATCACTGAAATCACCTTCAAATATCATGTCTTTTGGCAGTTCTGGCTGTCCCAGAAAATCTTGTACAATTTGATTGATATATTTTCGTAGAGCTTCTAATTCCGTCTTAAATGTTGTCGTATCATTATTTGCCTTTTTGTTTTTGGATTTACGCTTGCGATTCTTACGCGTAACGCTGCCACCAACTGTTGCACTATCATCAGAGGTCACATTATTTGTCTTCGAAGTAGTCGGCACAGAACTGCTTGCAGTAGACACCTCCGATTCGTGTCGTATTTTGCCGTTGTGCACCAAGCCTCGCTGTTGTTTAGCTTTTTGCGACGCATAACGACTACAAGTGGGTGCTTCGCTACCACCAACGAATCTGAACATATCCAACTGCGATAATATCTCATTTTTTTGCGCCAATTGCAAGACATTTGCTTTTATTTCCGGACTTTGTAATGCAAGATTTTTTATCAATTCCTGCAGCGCTTCGACTTCCCGTAGGAGCACTCGGCGGGACTTGCCTACGTTTGCCTCCGCTACAGTCATGGCAGACGGCATTGGAGTTTGTATTCTTTGATCACTTTTCAAAGATGGTTGGTTATCGCTTGTCCGAACATGTTTACCGCCACCAACTCCGCCACTTGGTAACGTATACAAGCGCATAAACTGTGTCGCATTTTGGTCAATCATACGCGCATCGTTAGGTGTGGGCTTCCCCGTTGTCATCAGCGATTGACTTTGTTCGAGTTGTTGTCGCACTGCAATGAGTCATATTTTTTATTACTTCTTTTATGTGCATTTCATAAAGTTTACTGACCTGTGCGACTCCTATGTTTCAACGCGTTTATCAATTCGACAAACTCAGAATGAATTTCCTGGTCGGTTTTCTTTGAAGCCATCTTTTTGGCTGATGCCACATCCGTTTCCTTGCTAGCAGTCACAATTTTTTCAGTTTCCTTTTCATTTGAATCTGACATATTACAATTTGGACGAAATACAATATTTTGACAAAATACATATATCAATAAAGAAAAATAACTAAGAATTAGAGATGGCAAGTGATCGATTGAATTGCCGATTTCATGATGGACACTGACATCGATGTTTTGTCAGAGCTACTAAAAAAAAAATAGAAAGTCTGACTGAAATATTTTCATAGAAAATACTTTTCAGGCAATTCTATTATGCACTGTTCATTCGATAATTCTACTAAATGGCCTTTAAATAGGATTTTAACTGCTTGTCGAATTTAAGACAGCATTTTTTTCTATTAGCAACCAGTTTAGATAAGATATCTTTTTGGAGTCAGACAGAAAAATCGCGACATGACCATATGTCATAGCGGTCTAATTGAAACCAGACGTTAAAACAAATTTAAACACTGAATTGGAAACTATCAGACCTTAACAAGCAAAATTTCAGATCTGTCAAATAAAGTGCTCAAATTTTGGAAATAATATCAAAACTCTCAAGTGGTGTTCCGTTGAAAGTAATGTTTGTTGAGCAGTTCAACATTGATTTTATTTAAGATAGTTTTCCCGATACATTTTGAAAACTCCAATTAAAATTGATGACCTCATTTTAATTAAGTGGATTTGGTGTCTTGGCACTCTCCTGACGTATAGCATTGATTAATTCATAGTTGACAAGGAACGCAAAGCTTAGGCCAGCGATTTCTACAGTGCAGTTATGGGCCAAGCGCATTTTGTTACCCTGTAAAAGTGGAGTGCCATCAATGAAAATGGCGCGTTTACCCTCATTGGATATGAAGAAATCACCGTTGCTACGCAGCTTGATAGTGCCCTGACGACGCGATATTTTGGCAGCAGCACCCTCAAGTGATAGATCGACATCAACGACACAATCCTTAGCATCTCGACCAAAAGTAATTTCCTTCGAGCGCATAAGATAACGCACAAGACGACCGCGAAGGCAAGCGAGAGTCTGATTGTCAAATTCAATGACGGCGGTTGGACCTAGCACGGAATCCACGAGCACACCCCAACGCGACAGCTCATTTTCTAGGAGACGGATTTCTCGTTTATTTTGGCGATCTGCTAATGCCAGTTCAATTTCCAGTGCCTCATCTCGTTGCTCATGCAAGTCGGCGTCAAAGATTTGTTCCTCAGCATCTGAGAACGTCAATGGTCCATCAGTTGACTGTGCTGGCTTTACGACTTGGTCAGGTAATAAACTGTATTGTTTCATTAGCATCCAGTGATTGTGCAAAGACTTGGCAGTGCGTGCACTATAAAATACAGATGCATTTTTGTCCAGGAGCTCTTGAAAATGCTCAAGTTTTGGCGTCTCAACCTAAAATTAAATTCACTGAGGAATTCAAAAAATAATTTAAGAAAATAAATTAACTTACGCTTTTAATGGTGCCCAGTAACTCTTCTTCTTGTACACTAAAAAGCGCCTTACGCTGCACAGATTCAACAAGCTCTGGATGAAGATTACGCATAGCAGATACAGCAATACGAGACACCGCTGGCTCAAAGAGCAGCGAAAACCAACGTGCTTGCAACTCTTGGACTGTGAACTTGCACGAAAATTTGACACCGCGATGTACCATACGTAAATCGTTTGTTTGCTGAACCCCAATAATCAGCGCAAGATCATCGATTGGCTTCCAGCGACCAAGATCCTTTGTTGTGACCTGACTTGGTGGACGGCCAGTGCGTCGTGTCCGCTTATTGTTATTTGTACGTTGTGGGCGACGGCGTTCAGCTGAATTAGTTCGTTCCATTGCATGTGTTGGATGGGGCGTTGTGGTGGGTACTAATGGCGCCGTTGGGGTGCTAATGCTTGGAACAACGCTGGCTACAATATTTGGAGCAGCTGTCCCAGCAATCTTTGTCGGTGCACTTGGCACTATCGTCTCTGTCGAGCTGATATTTACTGTTGGTGCAACTTCCGATGGTAAGCTTGCTGGTAATTGCAGAAGAGGTGGTAATACCGGTGGTGTTGCATGAACATAAGTCTGTGAAGTTGTGCGCTGTCTTGCTGCCCGACTTTGATCACCACCGCCGCGAGATTGAGGAAATGTGGTACTATATTCAACGATTTCGTCGTCAAAACGTTTGCGCTTAATCGAACGTGAGGAACTGTTGAAGAAATTTCAATAAACAATTTATCTTTTTTTTTTTAAAACAACACAGGACTACCAAACCTTCTGCGTTTTTGGTCGTTTTGAAGTTCTGTTGACAGATTTTTCAATGAAATGTGTTGTGGTGTTTGTGGAAGGGTTACTGGCTGCCCTGACGTCGTAGTTGATTGCAACTCTGATACAACTGAAACCGGCACTTCATCTTGTGCAGGTTGCATCGTTGGTGACAACGACATCGCATCCATGCCAATTTTTTTGATTAATTTGTACGTAAAATGGATAACTTATTGCCTTCTCGACGCCCGACGCACAGTGCTGCCACCTCTAAAATGTCCAGATTGTAGTACAATTTGACAAAATGGTGACAAGTACTAAAATTTAGTGTAGCTAGAAAGAAGAAGCACGAAAAGTTGAAAAGTGTTGACCTCGTTTATGTTTACATTTAACATTAGGATGCATAAGTCAGTTGAACATAAACTGTTGGTAGTCGGATTTTATAATTAGAGATTTCGGTGAGTAATCATCTTTGTTTGTTATTCGTTTTTTTCACTCCTCAAGATTTCTATTGACATTTTGTCGTAAATCATCAATGGTGGTTTTAAACTCGTAATTCCACTTTTTAGTTGGAACGAATAATGAGGCAAGTAGTAGGAATTAGATTGTTTAGTATAAATCTGTTAAATAGTAATTAGCTCAAAAAATTATGACTAATCGATTGTCTTAATTTATAGTTTACAAGAGTTGGAGGGAAGCCCGAGTCCTTCGGACAGCAAAATGGATATATCAGAAACACCAACGGATTCGGCCGGTGTTTCGCCACTAGCTGAAGACGAATTACAACAGCCAACGGTTGCAGCAAATGAAGCTACAGCTGCTTGCCGCCGGGAACTGCACAACCACAACAACTCCTTAAAGACAGACTGCGAGCATAATGAAAACATGGGCACAACAACGACGGCAGCAGCATCAGTTGTAACGCTTGATAATCGAATTATAACACCAGAAATGCTTTCACTTGAATCATTGCCACAACGACAAATAATTGCGCGTACGCTTGCAAATAGTCACCCGCTAATGTCACCAACAAATACCGATTCCGATTCTGAACATTATCAAAGTAAATGCATGAACTTTCCAGATGTTGTGCCACGCACAGAACATATTCAACAGTCAACGCAGCAGCTTGAATCGCAAATAAACGGTGTACACGTGCGCAATACACTAAACAATCAGATTCGCGCCGTGAAGCCGCCAGATGCCAAAGTGGGTTTATTACGTGCCAGCAGTCCGGATCTGCTAAGTAGTGAATCGGATGCTGATGTGTCACAATATTTAGCTGCAGTGGAATCAAACTTTCAATCGGTTGCACTTCTACCAAATGCAGGTGCCAATGGAACAAACAACAAAACGTCGGTACGTAAATCGAAGCGCGCTGGTTGTGAAGATATCTCCAGCTTAGATTCAATTTCGAATCATAGTTTCGATGATGATGAAGACATTGAGCACAATTTGGCATCGCTTAGTCCATCCAGTTCGTTGATTGACGGACTGGATGGTGAAGATGATGATGACGACTGTGAAGGTCCTGAATTGCTGCCGGACAATGATGATGACTTAGATGATTTTGGTATGGCTACAACGCCGACACCGAATGTAACACAGAATGGTGGTACGCTTCCTCAATATACGGCTGATGAGGAACGACGTGACTCGCGTAATTGGCAAAAAATTACTCTGCCCGACGGTCGTACGCGTGAAATAGACATGCGAGTTATTGAACCATACAAACGTGTGCTCTCGCATGGTGGATATCTCAAAGCCGGTGGTCAAAATGCGATTGTCATTTTTTGTGCTTGTCATTTGCCGGATAGATCACGTGCCGACTACAGTTATGTCATGGACAATCTCTTCTTGTACGTTGTCAAGACGCTGGAACAACTGGTAACAGACGATTATGTGCTCATCTATCTACATGGCGGCTCGAACAGACGCAATGTTCCACCATTTCCATGGTTAAAACGGTATGTGTGTCAAGACCTTTAAATCAAAATCATTAATTTTGATTTATTTTTATAGTTGTTATCAGTTGCTTGATCGCCGACTGCGCAAAAGTCTTAAGCACATGTACTTGGTGCATCCTACCTTTTGGATTAAGTCACTTGTCTGGATGGCGCGACCATTTGTCAGGTAATTGGCAACAATCTATTCTTAGTTGAGAGTTTAACATTTACTTTTTTTGTCAGCACAAAATTTTGGCGTAAGTTGATTTATGTCAAATCATTGGAGGAACTTGGTACGCATGTGGCCGTCGAGAAGGCTGCTATACCCGAAAAAGTTAAACAATACGACGCTAAACGTCACTGAAGCCGTCACTGTATTGCATTCCAATAACGTCGCAAATACGCTTGACATTACCAAAACTTTCAGTTTCGTATTCCCCCACGCTTGAATCTCTCCAACAAATCAACAAACTTCTGTCTGATTCTCTCTGAAACTTTTCAATTCAGATCTCAATCCTTGTGATATGATTTTTTTTTTATTTTTGAGACATTTTTTATAATGTATTTAGTTGCACAATTTCTCGCCGCCTAATTTCTAGTCTAATTTCTATGATTTTCAAATCAAACTGAAGCAATATTTTTCTACAAACCAACATGAAAGAGTGTGGTCGTCGTCTAAGCACTTTAGATGCGAGCACTTTGCACTTATTTTTTGTTATACACTTTTAGATATATATAAAACTAGCAGTGCTCCTATGTATAAAATAAGATACATCGAATATTTGTAGACTTTGTAGTGAGAATGCAAGATCAGATCAAAAATCATAATGATTTGTATACTCAATAGACTAAAGCACACAAATACACAGCTTAGTTCGTTTGAGGTATTTCGCAATATCTCACAAGCAACCAACACCAGAATAGAATAATTGTTTGCTTCCACATGTGTTAGCTAACATCGAACGTTCGATAAACTAAATTACAATGCAGACGCAATATTGAAGCACTGCGCGACTTGAATTAAGCGTTTAATTTTTATAGCTAACTTAAAATAGCAAAATATGCAACTAAAAACCACCAAACTTCCGAACATGATACCTTTGACACTTAAAAATCTATCTGTAGACGCTCTTTATCGTTTTGTATTAGACGTCGTCGTCATCGTCATCCACGCAGTTGTCGTCGTCGTCATTGTCTAGTTAAGTAAATTAAATATTTAGCTGAATTTTTGTGACATGTGCTTTTTTATAATTGTAGTAAAAGTTCTTCTTGAAAATGCAACAGCGAACGAAGTTGCATGGCCCTAAAATGTCTACAACTTCGTTTGTGGCATATAAAATATATAGTATATATTAACACACTACCATTAAATTTATCAACAACAAAGTCTTCATTGTCATCAAGGTTTATCGTAAACATTTTAGATTATTTTTTAAGTGAATAGTGACCATTATTGAACATTTGATACATACATACAACTATATATGCTATTTAAAACAGAAACAATACTTATATTTGAGGATTGATATTATTGTATGAAGAGAAAATAAGAAGCAAATACAAAAAAATAGTCGATTGATATTCTGTATATTTTCACGTGGTTTCTTTGCTTTATATAAATAAAAGTATCCAAGTTTTTTTATTTAAATTTATTTATTTATTATTTTTAAATATATATGTTTATTTGCATCACAGCTTTGGTACTGAAGCGATAATCAATGAAGATATGTTCAGCGTCTCATACCAAAGCGCGGAACCTTGTCGTAGCTTAACTAAAGAAAAATATATATTTCCTTTAAATTTTTAAAAAGATAAATTGAGTGGCATTGAAAAACAAAATAAATAAAAAACAAATGAAGAAGAACACAATTAAAACTATTGGATGTTTTGTACCTGAAAGTATAGAAAAAAAAGTTCATTGGTTGTTTTAACAAAATGGTATAAACGACGGCAGTGTTCCAAGTTTAGCTCTAGTTTTGTGTATATGTTGCACTTCTTCATTCAGGTCCTCATCAGCGCAATCACTGTCATCATCCTCAACATCAACGCTAGTTGCTTCCTCCACATCATCTATTGCTGCTTCACGTATGTTTTCGTCAGTACTTAGTCTTGCATCAAAATAACGATTTGCTTGATCATCTTCCTTCTCGGTGTTTGTGATTGTTGCCGCTTTTTCCAGACATTTTCGCTGCAATTTGCTTACTTCTTTTGCATTTCTAGCCAACTTTTTCTTTTGGGCCCGCAGCAAACGTCGCTTTTCTGCACGTTCTGACTGATAACGCATCTGTGCACATTGCACACAATTGGTAATCTCACATTTGCCTTTACGCTCATACTCAGGACAAATAAATTCGTGTCGTTTATTGCACTTAAAGATTTGGGTTTGAAAAGAAAGTATATGCAAAGGTATAAATGATTCTGTTAAAAAAAGCTATACTTTGAAACATCATTACCTTTTCCGCAAGTGGACAATAGCCACGCAGAAATTCAATACAAATTTCAGCATTCTCGTTAAGCTTCTTGTGTAGATATGGACAATCGTCACGTACACATAACGCCTTTAAATAAAATTTGCAGACTGGCATTTTGGCCAATGTCACACTGTGCGATAGCAGGCAATTTGATTTTCGGCACTCGCCACGTAAAAATCTCGGACAAATTGCAACTTGACGCTTATCATGCACTTTGCGACATTTGCCACTCTCATGGGCTGCGCATTTGCCCAATCGTTGGTAGATAGCACAGGGTATATTTGTCTTTACTAGCGATCGATTTAGCATCTGCAAACTGCGCTGCTTAGCTGTCAGTAGATGAGCACGTGAGACATGATTGCTCGTACGCACAAAAACGTTTCGTATCGATGTCGAGGCCAGATAAGTCACGCCACCGATATCAATACGCTGGCGCGCTGCTGACACGGAAGCGGACGGCAGATGGGAGATTGAGCTATGACCGGGCTGACGCGTTAGTTTGAAACCCTGTATATCCATAACGAATTTTGTGCCATGTACGAAAAGTGTACGTCCAGAAAATGGTACCGCTGACACCTTGGCATCCTTCACTGGTCGTGGCTGTGCAACTCCGATGGGTCGGATTGATGACGTGCTTATTTTTCGCTGTAACTTATTACGCGTTGATTTATAGAGCACACCATTTATATTAAGCAATTGTAAAGTACGATTGCTTATTGGTTTGCTTGGCTTGAAGCTTGACACAGTTCTGTAACAATATTTCCATAAAATCGAAACGCCAAAAACTTTTCTTTTGTATGCTTACCTTAATTTCTTATTAATGGCATGTTCTGTTACGCGACGCAGCGCATAGCGTCCGACAAATGTACGCTTTTTGCTCAACTTGACCAGGGGTTTCAACGAAACATTTGTCACACGACATCGTCGATCAATTTTGTACTTGTTGGCATCTGAGGTTTGATGCTTTTGTGGCGTTACTATCTCTCCTGATGTAGTTTTCTTTGAAGTTGTATTGAATAATGCAGGCGTATTTATTTGACGTATCAATTTTCTTTTACTTAAGCTAATCAGCGGGGCTGGAGATGGCACTATCGCTGCTGGCGGTGGTACCTTGATATTGGCTTTTGGTTCGGGCGCTTTCCGTACGAGTTTTGTACGCGCTTTACTTATAATTTTAGCAGAATTCTCATGCATGCTGACTGTGTTTGATAATACTAATGTGAACGTTACTGGTTCTTGCACACCGCTTGCCATTGCCTGCGCCAACGATGCTGCTTTCTGCTCCTCACCAGTCTCGTGACGAATTTTCAGTTGTTGTTGTTCTAGGAACTTTCGTTGTAAGAAATGTGGATTTATATGGATTGATGGTTGTTGCATCGCTGAGTAACATTGTTGTGGTTTCTGCAAATGCAGCTGGAGCTGCTGCATATGTCGTTCTTGTTGTTGTTGGTAGATAAGAGCTTCTAATTGTTGCGCATTGACATCAGTGACACTGGAAGTCCTCAATGGCGCCGCAACCTTGAAATTTGGATTTATGTAAACTTTTCGTGTCTTTGCCGTTGTTGTATTTGTCGCAGGCACGGTGGGTAACATTTTGACAGATTAAATAATAAATTGATTGAAATTTCTATGTAACTATGGAATTTTCCGACGGTAGCGGAGTATCTCGGAGCGAGTTAAAAGCAAAACTGAGACATCAAAATAAATTTGTCTCAAGTTTCGCGACTTTAACGAAGGACGTGTGTCAAGACAATGTTGAAATGCTGAACAACTCTGCAATGGCACTTAAACCGTACTCGTTGATCTTACTCGATACATTTGATACTAATATACAAAAGTATCTCAGTCATATGCGAATACTATTTCTAGTACAGGCACCTTCATGTACTCTTTCGGAAAGACTGTTTGAAGCCGACGCAACAGTTAATCGTTTCAAAGAAAACGCTCAGAAATGCATTTATTTTTAATCGATGCCCTATGCGGTGCCAAAAAAAAATCCACCATTGATATGTTTTTTCACTTTGCCATGATGTTCTAATCTGTTGCTAGCAGGCTGTTAGTAACAGCTACTGAGTTAACATTCCTGTTAGTGCCATGTGGCATGCATGCATGTTTGGTTCGAGTGAGCGGTAGCGGGAGACATTTAGCGGCACGAATTGTTTTGATTCAAAATAAATAAATATGGGCAAGGATTTTAAAAACAAGCATTTTAGAAATCGTAATCAAAAACCTTACAACAAGGACAACTGGAAAACCCAGAAACAACATGGTCATCAGCGTGCGGCCGGAAACCGGTAACTTTGTTATAAAACCAAACTGTTGCAACTTCCAATTAAAACTGACAAATTTTTTTTAGCCAACAAACGACTCAGACACCTAAAGTGACGCTTCGTGAAAATCAAGTTGGAATTACGGAGTTCACAAGCGAGTGTCCTGGGTTTACGGCTGTATTCAAATCGCGTTATTCAGATTTTCATGTCAATGAAATTGATACAAATGATAGGGTGTTAATCTTGGATGATCTAACAGTGCCACAGGTGCGCGACGAAGGTATGTAGATTTTAATAAACTTGAAGCGATTATTATATCAATCAAACAATAGCTGTCAGTGAGGAACAACTTGCAACTGGACGTAAGCAACTAGAGTCGTCATTAGGCGCCAATGTGTGGAAACAAATCGAGGAATTGGCGGCTGGCAAGTATGAGCCTAACAAAGATCAAAGAATTGATGTTGAAGTGACTACGCTAGATAAGGAACAACGCACCGAAATACACAAGGTATTCAAAAAACTGTTCGATGGAAAATTAGTCAGTACAACAGTCAATCAATCAAGCGGCGGCGAAGGCGAATCAACTGAAGATAAAAAGATTATACGATTCATGAAGCCGAAAAACAAACGAGGTACATTTTATTAGCAATGACCGATTTCTTTAATTTACAAGCTTTTCAATTTCAACAACAGATCAACAACGTAATCGGTGGGAGTTTCCCGGCGATTATGTGCATTTCTTAGTTCACAAGGAGAACTTGGATACGGGCGAAGTGGCCGCTGGTTTGGCACAACGTTTGGGGTAAGTAATAAAAAACCTTTTGAATATGCAGTAATAAATCATTACTGATGTCGTTTTAATTCCAGCATGAAAGCATCGCAAGTGAACTATTGTGGAACCAAAGATAAACGGGCCAAAACTACTCAAAAATTCTGTATCAAAAAACGTCCACCTACACAAATCGTAAAGGCAGTTAGATTCATACATAACGCATACATAGGAAACTTTGAATTTAGCAAGGATGTACTCAAGTTGGGCGATCTGAAAGGCAACCGTTTTCGCCTTGCGCTTCGTTATATAACCAGTGATCAGAGTCAAATTGAGGCGTCGCTGGTAGCGTTACGTGAACGTGGCTTTATTAACTATTACGGCTTACAACGATTTGGCAACTGTGCCACTGTGCCTACTTATGAAGTGGGTCTAGCGCTGCTTAAAAGTGATTATAAACTTGCTTGCGAACTGATATTAAAGCCACGTGATAATGATGCTAACTTTTTGCGCGAAATACGAGAAACTTGGTGGAAGAATCGTGACTCAGCGGCGGCAGCTGCAATGTTTCATAACAACAAGTTCATTGAGAAGAAAGTGCTCGATGGTTTGGCACAGTATGGTGAAAATGATTACGCGGGCGCGCTACGAAAAATACCACGCAACATGTTGTTGTTGTATACGCACGCCTATCAAAGTTTAATATTTAATCGTGTAGCATCGCGACGCATTAAAGAACACGGCGTAAAGCTTATACCGGGTGATTTGGTTTATCGCGATAAACAAGACGAAGATGCCAATGAACCAGAATTACCAGATGATCTAGAGGCAACTGAGGAAGTTGCAAATGAAAATGAGTCAGATGCAAAATCTGTAATTTCCGAAAAGCCAACTAACTCAAATGCTGCAAATGAGGACAATTCAGAAGGGAAGACCGAAGCCGAACAGGAAACAGAATCGATATTTAAACGTAAAGTAAAACCACTGACAGAAGCGGAAATCGCTAGTGGTAGTTATACTATTTTTGACGTAGTCTTACCGCTGCCAGGATTTGATGTTACCTATCCGGATAATGAAACTGGATTGTGGTATAAAGAGTTTTTGGCGGAATCTGGTCTGACGTCCGAAAAATTGAAACACAATGTTAAGACATACGCTTTGATGGGAGCTTATCGCAAACTACTTATTCAACCAAATGGTCTGAAATGGCATTTTCGAAAATATGTTAATCATGAGCATGCGCTTATTGCTTCCGACTGGGAACAACTAAAAAAAATTGATCTACCAAAGGAACCAGATGCGAGTGAAGAGGCTTTTACAGCTTTAATATTGGAGTTTTCACTGCCAACGGCTGCTTATGCAACAATGCTTTTACGAGAACTACTAAAACTCGATACATCCGCCATGCATCAAATGCAATTGGAGTCGACTGCGCTCGGCAAAGCTAATGCCGTGCCGGTAAAAGATGCAACGGACACAAAAGAGCTGAATGAAACGTCAAAAGAGTTTGATAACTCTGCAACTGAAAAACGTAAAATAACCGAAGCCGATGCTGAAATTGATACGTCATCAAATATAAACAAAAAAGTAAAGGAGTTTGAATAAAGTTAGCACAAAGCATATTTGCAACTCTCAATCAAAATAGGTTTCATAAATGTAAAGGCTAAATAATCAATAAGCACAAAAATCAATTTTACGCGGGCTCTACTTTAATACACACATAAACCAACAAACACTTAGAGGAACACAGTAACAAAAAGGCACACGTTACGGCGACACGTGAAATTTTCGCGTACTCGTATTTACTGCTCTCACAATCAATTTGAAACTCTCAGTTGCAGAGAGCTTTTATTCATTTTTTTTGTTTGAGTTGAGTCCATTCGTTGATTGACTTTGGCTTCGAAGGACTAACAAAAAGGACCTCTCGAGCATTCGTTGGTCTACGCTCAAAGCAATTGGAATCGACAACGCTTTATTTTATGTTGTATATTTCGTTATTTATAATAAGTAATAATGAATGATTAAGTAAAATGAAATGTGTATGAAATACAATTTTGAAACGACAGTTATTTTTTAAGTGATAAACGCGTGTAAAAAGAATTAAAAATCAAAATTGAAACAGGTGAATTTAATTGAAATGTAATTTGTATTGTGTGTTTAACAAAGGCGTTAGTATAACACAAACAAAGTGCGCCTTTTTTTATTAAATGCAATATATTTTATACATATATGAGATATATTAAAGTTGATATGTTTTTGAATCAAAAATGCATGGCCATAAGTTGTATTTGAATGTTTAACATTAATTCACTTTTTCAAAGCGTTATTGATTTTTTTGGATGTGGTTGCTGAAATCAATCGATAATTTGGTGTTAATACGCTATGCACATGAACTGTTGAAGGTGAACGGGGCGGCATCAAAGGCGCGTCGTCGGTTTGTAGTTGGCATTTGAACCCATTCCCTCCCTTTTTTGTAGGAGTGCCAGCTTGTGCGTGTAAGTCTTTGTACTTTCTTTCATGTTTTCTTTTTTCTCTTAAGTTTAATTATCAACTAAGCACTTTGATACAAAATTTAAGTAATCCAATAACGTCTTTTTGGCATGTTAACAATTAAAATTATGTTTGCATTTGTGTTTTGCTCATGTTTAATACCAAAGCAAAACAATAACAAATCATATAAACAAAAAAACAACCCCAATTTTTCGCAACCGAACTATTATCCTTGCGCTTAACTGCGTTGTTGTCGTCGTCGTCAATAACTACGTCATAGAAGAAGTCGGTGTGTCGACGTCGCCGGAGGGTGAACAATATAGATGTGTTATGGAAAAATTCGATTTTCTTACCGTACACTACAGCAATAACTCTTTTCGAACTGCTTCCATAAATGATACATACTTTCGCAGTATGAAAAAATAAAATCATTTAACCAAACTATATCATAATATCCTCAATCTGATCGTTATTTAATGCACGTAAATTACATTGACACAAGTAAGCAATAATACGTTTCTCTGCTTTGGCACGATTAATTTCACCTAAGCCGTCTAACAGTGTTTCGATGCGTTTCATATGCTCCGCTTTGGCGGTCGTGTCTTGAACTAAGAAAGTGTCCGCTGTTGTTGCAACAGGCACGATTGTATTAATGTTTATGTAATTTTGTCCATCGTGTTGTTGTTGTAATGTAACAGGCATGTTCACAATAATTTCCTTATCACGTTCAATGCTCTGCTCATCCATTGCCTCCTGTAGCGGATCGTCTTCATCTTCAACAAGTTCCTCAATAAGCAGTTCTGCATTCATGTCGTCCAATGGTATATTAACATTTTGCGGTTGCACACGCAGTTGTCTTTCGCTATGATATTTGATGTGTTGCTCTACAAAACGCATTTGATTTATTAACTCCCAATCGGAGCCGCCACCACCAGGCATTTCCTTAACAAGTTCACGTCGCAGCTTGTCGCGTAGATTTTTCCATCGCATTATGCATGATTTGACTGTCGGTAATGAGCATTGCTTATTAATGCACTTCGAAGCTCCTTTTTATTTATTGTTACATACCATCGATTCTCAAAGAGGCCGCAATGCTGTGCCAGAGCTCATTTTTCCGTTTCATTAACTCATACGGCGTGCTTCGTATGTCCCGCTCGTAGAGCATTGGGTTTGCACGCACGAGATCGATAAGCCGCCCATCGAAGTTCGGAGTTTGCGTCATTTTTTTGTGTCAATTTTATTGGCCACCAAGTTGCGCGCAGCCAATTTGTTTGTAAAATATAAACAATGCACTCTGCTTCTTCTATTTTAATCATTCGCAAAATAAACGATTTTCTAACTTTTTGTAACGCGCGTTATTTAAATTTAAAAAAGAGAAAATGGTGCACAATAATAAATTGACGACTTGCCAGAGTGTGAACTTGTGAACAAGAGAAGTGGTAAATCAGTAATAAAAGAGCGCCACCCAAAACACAGCTCACACGGCAAAAGGATTACTAATGGCATGCGTGAGCATTTTTTGCTTTGTTTTTATTCGACGAGCTATTGATTTTTTTATTGATTCCTAAATAGAAATGTGTTTGTTATTCCAATTATTGTTATTTTTCCTCTTAGCATTTTTAGCGATAAACATTACTCAACATGGCTGCTGAAAACTATCATCTCAAGTGGGACTCGCATTTGTCATATTTAAATTCTTCCGTTGCAACATTATACAAGTAAGTGAAAATGATTAGTTTTTCTTGTTGTTTTTGATAACATTTGTCTATTTTTGGCAGAAATGAAAAATTTGCCGATGTTGTGCTATACAGCTCCAATACTAATACCAACGGCAACTCCGACATTCCCACAGTCGGCATCTCCGCCCACAAATTTATTCTGAGCTCTTGTAGCCAATTTTTCGCAACTATGTTCGAAACAGCGCCAATAATAGCACCGAATGGTGTTTTTTATATTGTGCTTCCGCCTGATCTTAGTCATCGAGCTATACAAATTTTAGTCCAGTATATGTACAGTGGCGAAGCAACCGTTTCGAATGATATACTCAACGAGGTGCTACGTGGCGGTGAAATACTTAAAATACGCGGACTATGTCGTACAAGTTCGTCATCTTCCCATCACAGTCATCAGCTTCATAATCAACGTGAACCGAGTGCCGCAAGTCATTATGGCGCAAATGGCACACGCACATCGCTACCGCCTTTGCCGGGTGCGCTACCACCGACACAACTTCAAAGTGATGTATATGGAGGTAACAGTAAGTGCACAGCCTCGTCAAGCACAAACTGTGGCAGTTCGTCACGATACGCCATTGAGCATACAGCCGCACAACAGCAACAGTTCCGTGGTTTAGGTGCATCGGTGATGCCTAAGGATAGTCCAGTCATTGTTAAATCCCCAAAATTAACACATCCGGGTTTGTTAAGCATAGCATCAGGCAGTGGTAAACATCATACTGGTATTTCTATAAATAAAGAAGTTGCCATTGATCCAGAAGAAAAGTGTTGCTATCAAGCGCCAGTGCCACAAACAGAATCCTTGCATGCGGCGCCACCACCACCACCGCAGCCACAATCTATGTCCATCTGCACAGAAGTGGGTTGCCGTAGTTGTCCGATGTCAGCTGATGTCGAAGTTGAGCCAATAATACGACGTCGTCATCGCAGTAGTCGGAGCGATGACCGTATCATGGAACGGGAATATGTTGAGCCAAGACCACCCGACGAACACACACTATGTGAACGTGAAGATGTGGCCACTGCCATGATCTTTGATCGCCGTCTGCGGAGGGAGAGCGCCGGCGAAAGAAGTAAATGTTAATACCGATATTTTTATTATTTTTAACTGAGTTCTGGTTTTTTTTATTTATTTCTTCAGTACGTGAATACTTTGCGCAGGAGAGTTTTGAGCACGCCCAAATGAACACTAAGCCATTCGTTGAGCCGCCTACTGTTGTTGGCGTTCCAACGCGGCTACCGACACCACCGCATTCACATAATTTTATGGCCATAAAACAAGAGCCAAGTGATTGGTCCAACAGCGCGCCCACCCCAAGCGAGAACAGCGACGATGGTTTACTCCAACATCGTCCAACTACACCGTCTTTGCTCTCACCGAAGCAACCTTTAGATTTTAAGATGCCTCTTGGCAGCGCCGCCGTAAAGCTGGAGACCAATAGCACATCGTGCAGCCCCGACGAGGATGACAAACACTACAAAAACTTTAAGCTGTTGTTGTGTGAAATTTGTCAGAAATCGTTTGAAGATACAAAAACATTGGTACGTCATCTGGAAACACATGCAGCCGATAATATAGATCGCAGCCAAGCCGCTAGTGGCAGCAGTGTAAGCACCTTGTCAAACACCAATGGTAGCGTCGGCGATGCAACGTTGCCCAAATCCTATGTGCCAAAAAAACGAAGACGTATATCGGTTAGTAGTTGCTGCTTGTTGGTAGCAGTAATTGAACTTAAATGATTTTTTTTTATTGGATTTACAGCAGCAGGAAAATAATATGGATCACGTAACATTGCTTTGCGACTTATGCACGACGTAAGTTGTTATTTGTCATTAGTGCTAACAACACCGTAAATGTATTTAATTTTTATTGTTTTAGCTCTTTTGAGACGCCAGCGGAATGGGTGCGCCATATGAACAATCAACACACTGAAATCGAGCTAGCTATGTTCAATAGCAAAAGGGATGGCGAACAAAAGAAGTTAGCATACTGAACATGTCATTTCAATTAAGAAATTTCGCATGTAACAAACTTCAATTGCAGTAGTAATGGCAGCGCTTCCATCAGTACCAGTGTCAATGGCGGCGGCAACAATAACAACACCAACAGTAGCAATAACGAGAGCAGCTGTTCGGGCACATCAAGCACACAAAATCAATTGCAACAATCCACCAGTACCACACACAAAAAGTACACAAACACGAGTCGCCACCGTACGGCAAATATAAATACTGCTCCGCCAGCTGAGCAACTGAATACAACACCCTCGCATGCATGATCAATCCGAAAGTATCATCATCATCATCATCATCATTGACATCATTAATTTTGAACGTCAACGGCTCAACTGAGTTGTTTACTTTACACTAACGTAAAAAAACGTACCTCGAGTGAGAAACATTTTAACCAAGTCGTTCCAGATCAAAGCAGCAAACGTAATCAAAATTCGAAATGAAAATTTAAACAAAGTAAAAAAAAGAGAAAAAACTAATAAGCACTTTATCGAAACGATTAAAGCAAAGAAGCAACACAAAATGATCGAAAGCAAAAATCGCATGGCATCGAGAGTTAAGAACATTTTTAAAATATTATTACCTTAAGACGAAAAACAACAACAAGAAAAACAACAACGCGCAATTTACTAACAAATGAAAAATAGTTTAACAGTGTAAAAATAGTTTATAATTAGATTTAAGGCTTTTTTCCTGCTCTCTTTCTCTATATGTGTGTAGTTGATTGATTAATTGATCACAAAAGTATTCCTCCAATTTAAAGATATATTTACAATTTAACGTGATTATATATATTTAAAAAATAAGTCTCTATATTTAATGCAAACATGAACAAAAGTAGTGATTTATTCGTAATAAAAATTGATTTTAAAAGCAACCATTTCATAAATTCACTCAATAAATTTGAATGTCAGAGTTGCCAACATTCGTTGCTTTTAACGGCTAGTCTATTGTGAAATGTGTATGTTTCGATTGTGAATGACTTCTCGTATTGTTCTATTTTGAGGGCACCTACCACATAGACCTAGTTAAATGCCCTAAGCCTCCCAGTCATTGTCTGCAGTAAATAATACTTCAAATTGTTAAGCGATTATGCATAATTTATATTTTTTAACTGAATTTTAATCACCGTGTACTGTCACCGTTTAGCGAGCAGCTCAATTATAGCGATCACTGTGAAAAAATCACCGTTCTTGAAGAATTGCTCATCACTATTTATTTGTTGTTAACAAATTAACCTTGAAGCCATTTGGTTGTTTAAAATCTGTAAGATTCTTTTAAATTTGTACAATGAGTAACGGCAAACATTTGGGAAAAGGTAATTACTAAATACTTTAAAATTCAAATTGCTAAGAAGTCAGTTGCGTATCATTTATTTTTAATTGAATAATTTTTGATTAACCAAAATACGGCTGTTTCGTTTTGTTGTTGCCAAAAAGCTACGTCATTGTGTCTGCAACGCACGAACTGATTATCTTCTCAGTGATATAAATATATAATATATTTTCGAGGTCATGTTTCACACATCAATAATAAACACATTTAATTAATTTTGTATTATTTGACATGTGTAGGCTCGTCCAAGCCAGTGCTACCCGACGATGGCGTTCCCCGTTTATACTCTATGCGTTTCTGTCCATACTCACAACGCGTACATTTAGTGTTGCTCGCTAAGAAGATACCCTATCATAGTATTTTTATAAACTTAACGGAAAAACCTGAATGGTTTCCTGAAGTTAGTCCTTTGACAAAGTCGCCGGCATTGGAATTAATATCGGAACCAGGAAAACCTTCGCTAATTGAATCTTTGGTCATAGCAGAGTACTTGGATGACAAATATCCACAAAATCCATTATTGCCCAAGGATCCCTTAAAGAAGGCACAAGATAAAATACTTATTGAACGTTTCAACGATGTAACGGGCGCGTTCATCAAGAGTCTTTATCAAAAGAACCCCGTGGAGGATATATGGAATGCTTTGGAAATCTTTGAACAGGAATTATACAAACGTGGTACACCTTATTTCGCAGGCGATAAGATCGGATTTGTCGACTATATGTTGTGGCCCTGGGTTGAACGTTTTGAAGCTCTTAAATATTTCCATGGCGATGATTATACTTATGATGTGAAGCGTTTTGACAATTTAGTAAGACATTTCGATTCAATAACACTGCGCGATAATTGAGTTAACTTTTTTTCAGGCCAAATGGACAGAACAACTGAAAAATAACGAAGCCATAAAGAGTTACTACGTCGATCCTGTAACACATGCGAAATTCTGGCAAATAAGACAAACTGACCAAGCGGCTTATGATATACTGGCGGACGCATAGCTTGTTGCCCTTGAATTAGTTCAACAGCCAGTGAAAAGAGCTTTGTTTATATTTTGTGTAACACTTATTAATAATATATAAGAGTACACGTCTACAGTTTCATGATTTTGCAGTGCAAATGCACTTAGACAATTCAAGTTGAGGTGAACTTAATACGCCAATGAAGGGCGCCACGTTACATTTCTCACAATTTGTATAAAATGGCCCAAACTAGGCGTTGCTATTGTCAGTTGTCGGTATTACTTGCTGCTTACAATTGAGCTGTTGTACAAATCGTTTAATTAAGCACTAAGCGGTTCTTGTTTTCAATATGAGTGGCGGCAAACATTTGGCGAAAGGTAATACCATCGAGATAAGGATATTTTGGATCACTCAAATTTGTGACATCTTTTTTTTCAAATATGCTTATTCATTCCCTATCCAACATCTATAACATAAGGCTCAGAAAAACCGGAATTGCCTGATGATGGTTTACTTCGTTTATATTCAATGCGTTTTTGTCCCTTTGCACAGAGAACTCATTTAATATTGGATGCTAAGCAAATACCCTACCACAGCATTTATATCAATTTGAGTGATAAGCCCGATTGGCTTTTCGAAGTGAATGCACAGGGGAAAGTGCCAGCGCTTGAATTGGTCAACGAAGAAGGAAATCCTACGTTAACTGAATCGCTCATTATATGCGAATACTTGGATGAGAAATACGGCGACAAACCTTTGTATCCCAAAGATCCTTTACGTAAAGCACAGGAGAAAATATTAATAGAGCGTTTGAGTCCGGTTATTGGTGCATTCTTTAAAGCCTCCGATGGTGGACCTATGGAACAATTTTGGTCTAGTTTAGACTGTTACGAACAGGAATTGCGTTCACGTGGCACTCCGTACTATGGCGGTGAGGAGCCGGGCATATTGGACTATATGTTGTGGCCGTGGTGTGAGCGCTTCGATTTGTTGCAAGTACAACGTGGCGAAGATTACAGTTTCGATGGCGAACGTTTTCAGCAATTGGTGAGTATTTGTGTTCAGATGTAATCAATGTGTATATGGTTAATTGTTGTACAGGCAAAATGGCTTGAGTTAATGAAAGGCGATGCAGCTGTCCAAGCGTTTTATGTCGACGCCGAGATTCAAGCTGAGTTCCTACGCACACGCGAAGCCGGTGCTCCAATTTACGACTTATTAGTTAAGGAAGATTAAGCGAATAAGACATCTCATATTTAATACTTTTTTTTTCTTTAATAAGACATTTGCATTCGCACACAGAATTTCATTCAGTACTTTGAACACTTTGTTTTTTAGATTTTATACTTTAGAAAACCATATCAAAATTAGGATTACCCTCGCGATGCGAACGCATGAAATTAGCATGTACTTCGCCATCCAGGTAGTGCTTTTTGACGGCTTCATCCTGCAAAAGTCCTTCTTGCCATTTAAGCTGCAAGAAATTGTAATATTTGTCATTATATCGTAATTTCACCGATTCCTAATTTCGCATACCAATTTTCTGAAACGTTCCTTATCCAGTTCATAATTCTCGGGTGTCAGGTGTTTCAACATATTAGCACGCTCAAGCCAAGGCCAGATCATGTAGTCTAACATGCCGGGCTTATCGCCGCTAAAGTATGGCGTACCACGCTTGACCAACTCTTTTTCGAAAATATCCAAATTATTGGCAAAATCCTTCAAAGAATTTTCCGGAGGGTTATCAGTTGTGAAGACTGGATACAGAGCGCCAATTATCGGACCAAAACGTTCAATTAATATTCTATCCTGTGCCTTCTGCAATGGATCCTTTGAGATGAGTTGCGCATCGGGATATTTTTCATCCAGATAATCTGCAATGACCAGAGATTCTACCAACGTCGGTTTACCTTCTTCTGCAGGTAATTGCAATGCAGGCACTTTGCCGAGTGGGCTGTAGTCAGTGTACCATTCGGGCTTCTCCTTCAAATCAATAAACATTTGATGATGTGGTATGTTTTTGGCGTTGAGTATCAAGTGGGCTCGATGAGCGAAAGGACAAAAGCGCATTGAGAACAAACGGAGTACGCCATCATCAGGCAAATCCGGCTTGCTTGAGCCTGCAAATTATATATACATAGAACATATACAGACGTCAATTAAACGCCATTTTATACTAGAAACTAATATCACACAACAAACTTTTCGATAATTATGGTTTATAATTGGAACGAGTTTTAAGCGAAGTGCGATTAAATTTTCTTGTGGATTACTCATACGAAGAAAAAACGATAAAAGTCACAATCGGAATGCATCAACCTTAATGGCCTTGGCCTTTGCTGAGTCAGTTGCATTGAATAACTCACCACAAACACACACCTTGCAGTGGGGTTTTGTAATAGAAAAACCACAATTTACCTTTTTTAAAGTGCTTGCGGGGTACACTCATTTCTTGGGTTAACACTAAACGGGTTGAAACTTCGTTACGACTAATGTTGACTGACGCCAAACGGCGAATGCCTGGGTAAGAATCGATAAGCAACAGTTTGATTGTTGACAAAGTACGCGGTCCAGCAGAAAATAAAAATTTAAAGTGATTGGCTTGTATTGATATTTGTAGTCGCTTCACAAAACCCCACTAATTTACTTAAGTAAAAATTCAACATTTTTGGCACTTGCTGCTTTGCTGTAATAGAATATAAAAATAAACATACAAATAATTGGAATACATTTTATTAATTTATTGGAGGTATACACAGATTTGTTAAGTAGCGACTTTCGTATTCGTAATTGCCACATTTGAAAGACCGGTAAGGCAATAGCATAAAAGTAAGAAGAAGCAAAATCATTCACCGTAAATTAGTCAAATCTGTTATTTAATTAACGACTCTAAAATGGAACAATTTAAAGTTTAAAATACAATAAATGTTCTTCATTGAAATGTTTTAGGGCAACTTGTGTTTGAGTTTCGATTTCTGCTTCAAGACAGTTTCTGGCGTTTAGCATCATTGCTGCAAATATCCAAATGTCTAAATCCACAAACATAAAGAATTTATGCTTTGACTTCGACTTACACAAGCATATCATAATCGGCGCAACCGGCACGCCTTGAGCTCATATACTTGGCATGTGTCTCACCATCCAAATAGAAACCCTTGACGGCCTCATCTTTCAACATAAGATCACGCCATTTGATCTGAAGGGTAAAAAAGAAATATCAGTAGTCACAACTAAGAAATTTTCTTATTTTAACATACCAAGTGGCCGAAACGAGTTGGTTCTAGTTCGATTTGTTCGCCCACTTGGTATTTTAATGCAGCGAATCTCTCACACCAAGGCCAAATCATATAATCCAACATGCCGGGTAACTTGCCACCGAAATATGGTGTTCCGCGTGTCTTTAACTCCTCCTCGTATATATCGAGGCCAGCATACAAGTCCTTGTTACCTAATTCCTCTGGTTTATCGTTCAATAATAACTTGTAAATGGCGTTTATAAAAGCTCCAAATCGTTCAATTAATATCCGATCCTGAGCTTTCTTCAATGGATCCTTCGGATAGAGTGACCTTTCAGGGTATTTCTCATCCAAGTAATCGCAAATCACAAGCGATTCGATCAGCATTGGTCGATCCTTTTCCGTAACTAATTCCAGCGTTGGCACTTTAGCTGTGGCACTCAATGTTAAAAACCATTCTGGTTTTTCACGAAGATTAATAAATATGGTGTGGTATGGAATGTTTTTTGCATCTAGCACAAGATGAACGCGATGAGCATAGGGACAGAAGCGCATGGAATACAAACGTAGTAGGCCATCATCGGAGAATTCTGGTTTCTGCGATCCTGCAAGAGTTCTTTGTGTGAATAGCTGAGATGAAAAATCAAACAAATAACAAACAAAAACTCGAGTGCGATGATCTCACACACTGACAGTGCATCGACTTTTAAGCAATTAATCTCGCCAAATAATAAATATTGATTAAAATATACATATATTACCAGCGCTTAAATGTTTTCTACCGCTCATATTGATGTTTCAACGCTCAAATTATCAAATATTAATATTTATGAAAAAAAAACAAACCAAGAAAAAACAAATTAGGTTTCGAAAGAACCGATTGTTTGTTTGGTGGGGTGATCGTGCTTAAGCTCGTAACAAAACCAACTTGACCTATGTTTCATTGCAATACTATGGGCGGAGGGCTATTTCATTAAAAAAAAAAATGTGTTTTTGGGGTGATAATTGAGCGACAAATTAAAGAAACAGAAAAAGTATTACGATCAATTCGGACCGGTTGCGGTCGTGTTGTGTTGTCGATGTCATGAAACGATGGCTCTTCTGCAATTCATTAATTTTAGAGTCTCTGTTGTAACAAGTGTGGCCTATCCACACTTAACGCAATTTAACGCGATTCGAAGAAGTTGCATATTGACCCTAAAGAGTCGCGCACGTCGAGGAAGAAGCAGAAAAAGCTCGCTTTAGAATGCATGCTGTGCCATGTATCTTTATAAAATATACCGTGACATACGCCAAACCAATACAGCCCCAGCCGTAACAAGCAACGAGTGGTACGAATAGCAAATAATGGGTGCGCGCTTGGCTACACCGAATACACCGTGACATAAGGAAAATAGTTATGAATTAAAAAACAATGTCTCCAAAACTGTAAAAGTTAAAGAAAACAGTTTTACGTTCGTCATTCTTATATTCCAAGCGGCATAGGTTTGAATATTGATTCGTTTGCACTTCTGTGACCGTTGTAAGTGTTTTATGATTTACGTTAGGGGTTTTTCATGAAATTTAGGAAATTATATTTGAATTTTAAAAATTTTAAAATAATTAGATATATTTTTGGACTAAAAGATTGACAGGAGATTTTCAATGAAAACCCCTATCTATTGCTATATATTTAGTGAGATTTTGCTGGATCCCCCAACTTTTAATTTTATCTTAATTTATGGATATTCTCTAAGGCTAAAATACCCACTTGTTCCATGCTAGACTTGTAAAAATAAAGTGGGCCAGGGATTCATCTAAATTGGCTAACAAAATACCAATTATTGAAAAGAATATTTGTGTTTCACAAGAAAATGTAACTGACACGTTGATCCAAGAATGGTTTTTTAAAAACTTTACAAAAATATTGTGCAAAGCTTACACGAAAGTTTTCTCTAAGACTTGCATTAAAAAATCAAAAACAATAACGACGTAGAACTTTCAAGCGCTTTTAAAACAGCAATCAGCAACAACAACAAAGACAGCAACAAGAACAACATTCACAAAAAAAAACTACTAAGAACATAAAATGCAAATAAAAAGCTTTGCCGTTCTGTGTGTGCATTGTGTGAACTTGAAAAGCGAACTTTTGGCGGCTTGTGACCATTCGTAATAGAATCGCGTCACCGTTAAGTACGGCAAACGAAAGTGGAAGTGTTAAATAATCAAATACATCCCAATGTAAATATATATTTGTTATTTAGCTTTTTTGAGATAAGCTGTGAAAACCACAACAATTTTTTATATAAACAAGTGAAAAAAGAAAGGAATTGCTCAAAAGTTAGAAAAACAACAACAATGTGAGTGATTTCATGCCTTTAATTGTATTGTCGGACTTATGGTCAGAGAGACAGACTAACATGTTGACAATAAGCAAGAAGTTGTTATAGAAGACGTCTAAGCGGCATGCAGGTTATTCAACCCGATAAAGCACAAAACGTCGGGGCTCCAGAGCAGGAAATGGAAACGGAGCGCAACAGTGGCGACAGTACAAAAACAACAACAACAGCAGCAAAAACATGATGCCATTAAAAAGCTTTACTATAAAGTGTGTGCGTGTGTTTGTGTTTTTGTACGCTCGGATGTTGTTACATAGATGTGTCCGTCCGTTTGTCCGTTTGTCGTACTACAGCCGGCTTTTTTTGCGTTGGCCAATACGTACTCAGCCATCAAACAACAACAACAGCAATAAAGAAAACAGAATATAAAGAACGAACACGTTGCTATATGAAATTTGACGCAAACGACTGCGAAACAGACAATATTTGAAACTTTTGCAATTGCAGGAAAGCTTTTCTTATTGTTTTTGTTTCTTGTCGTTGTCTTCCATTTGAAATATCGGAAAACACTGAGCTTTCGGGTGGCAAGCATGACAAGTGCCCGAGTACGGACAAATTGTATGTATTAGTTTCGCATTTGTTAGAAGTTTATCTCTATTTGATGATTGAGACTACAGCTTTCAAATGTTACCAAAATTAAATAAATAGGCAAAAAAAAAATGATCGAAAGCTCAATTATGCATTACTTATATTGTTTTTTAAGTTAAAATTAATGACGCATCGTAATTAGCTTTTCAATTTATTACGCAGCACGGCTCGGCACGGAACGGAACGGAACAAAGCAAAGGGCAGAAACTTCGAGCATTCTGCACGTAAGCATGCAGCATCAAAGTGGCGTCATTAGACGCACGATGCCCAGCGGCACGGCCCCCATGGATGTGGATGCGGATGTGGATGTCGTTGGCGTTGAGGAAGAAGAAGAAGCAGCAGGAGCAATTGATACGGCATCAAGCACAAAATCGGCATTTTCGCGTAATTGCGTACTTGGCTGTCATGTAAATAAATTGGCATTGTGTCGATTTCCGGTACATGATCCAAAGCGGTGAGTGAAGTTTATGTATTCGTTTAAAAAAATATTCAGAATAAAAGCAGAGAAGAGCGCAAATACATTCATATGAGCATTGCCGCATTTGAACATAAACCAGTTTGAGTACTAACCTATCTCAAATTAATGAACACGTGCGTATGTGTTTGAATGTGTTTGTGTGCGTGTACTTGTGTTCACTGCGGCGACGCTGAGACTGCGGCTGAAAGCTTTTTGCGCAGCATAAAAATAAGCAACAATTTATATGCAACGACAATAATAATGATGGTGATAATGATGATGACGGAGATAATTTTGTTTGCTGCGGCTGCTGACAATGATGGCAAGCAATAATGACAATAACAACAAATGCTACTACTACAACAACACATTGAAAATGCATTGGTGTTCGTGTCTGTTTGCTCCCGCGCCTTAACTCCAAATATGTTCTCTCAAAGTTGTTTTATTCTGGATTGGTACATTGAATCGCAACGTATTGCAAAGTCAAAGGTCATTGAACTTGGCACAAACAATTTTCAATGCCACGGCAAAAACGCATATCATGTTGAATTTGTAGCAAGTGTGTGTGTGTGTGTGTGTGTGTGTGCGTTGGTATATACAATTTTATGTTGCTGTTGTTATTATTTTTGGCAATGACACTGACAGCTGGTGCTGTATGGTGGGCGCAGCATATCTTCACACACACACAGATAAACTCGTTACCGTCTGCTAGCGAAAGAGGAAAAGAAGAGGAAGCACTAGAAGTTGCAACAACGTCTGGCGGCATTGCAGCTGCCACAGCAAATTTATGCCAAAAGCAGATGCTGGCCATGTTGTCAGTACAAGTTAAGTTCTGCAAAAATATACGTATACCGTCGACAGGGTGGCCAAATCGTACGAATACAAATGTCTTTAATGCAAATAGACTGAGAACAGTGAAACACTTAGAGTTTCTGTTAATTGAGCCAAATAGGGAGATGGTGTGCAAATGTCCAATAAACTTGAAAAATGCTTTTGATAAAGAACATCTAAGCTATTATGATGGTCACCTTTTTTTGGGCAACACACAATTTAATACAAAAACAATGTTCTACTGCAGCGACAGAAAATGAACGAGAGCAGTTTGTAGGATGTGCGAAAGAGAGGTTAGCACTGCGGTTTGGTAAAGAAGATGTA
>JBAMBP010002392.1:0-43214 GCA_037044515.1 Phortica magna
GCTAATGATTCTTTTTACGGATTAACATTTTCGCTGCTTTAAACGAATAATAATCTTTCCAACCCAGCCAATTGATGCCATAAGTATTCGGGTCCTCACCACCAGGAATATACAGTCCTGTTAATTTGCTGCAATTGTCAGAATTACAAAAAATAAATGTTTTCATTTAAATTAATTATTGCAACCAATTGATAAACCTTACCTCCAACCGCATTTCTGCCACCACCATGCTCCATGATTGATCAATGCACAGTTTATTTCGCTGTCGATATCATTGTCGGCATCATATGTACTAAATTTATATGATTTATAATGCTGAAAAGAGTCTCCCATTGTGCCTTTGTGTTTGCCCAAAACTTCCAACTTGTACTTATCATTTTCAGAACCAATTCTAAAACTGTCGTATATGGCATACCTTTCTTCGTTTTTAAAGTCTTGCAAAGTTATCTTCAATTCATAGTTTTCAAATGTTGTAAGTTGATAGACTTTTTCCAAGCCTAAAAATACTTCTCCTGAAGGGTTGCCGAAACCCATTTTATATGCTTGCCATGTTCTATTGAAATCGACACTTCCATCCATGCGCCGGAGTACAACAATCCAACCATCATCATCACAAGCAACGGGAAAGGGTTCGAGGTCGGAATGGGGTAATTTCATTTGAATAACCCCCCTTGTTCCATCACAACCATTTGCTGCTTTTTTACTTTCAATTTCGTTTACTTTTGTTTTTAGAGCCTCCATTAAATCAATCTTTGATGCCTCCATTTGTTGCTTTAAATGTTTTAAGCTGAAATAAACTCCACATCAGCTTTGAAGAAACGAAAATATTGATTTTTAATTACACACCTTTCTGATACCTGACCAGTGAAGTTTTCATATTTAGTTTCACTTTCCTTCAAAAACTTTTCAATGTCCATCTTTTCCACTATAATCTCATTTTTGGGTTCTGTTACGTTCATTTCACTTATTAGATAGTTTTTTAAAGGTTGCATATTATGCTCAATGGCTTTTAAGCTGATAACGAAAGTGTTGGTAAGTTGAAAGTGGCGTGTATGTATTCGTATGACCAACTCACCTATTTGAAATGTAAGCCGTTTCATATATTAAAGCTGTGCAATTTGCCTGTTCGCTTAAAAACTTATTCGTTTCTCTACCAAATTTTAATTATTGTGTTATTAGAACACTGATCTGCAAAAAGATTTTGACAAAATGTCTTCCTTACCGTAAGTCAAAAATTTCCTTCTTAAGTCGTGCTACTTCTGTACGTAACTCCCCATTTTCAATCTCGAATGTAAGAGCCTTTCGTTCATTTTCACGGCACTTCTCTTCACTGGAAGACACAACTGTGGAAACTTGTACAAGTAATAACACAACGAAAATATTCACTACTTTCACGCGACGTCTCATGTTAATGCCTGCGATTTGAAGACTAAAAATTGCAAAACTTTTTAAATAAAATGAAGCCTTGTCGAATGGAAAGATTGCGGATAGCTGGGATCAACAGGTCAAAAGTGACATTCTATCACAAACGCGTGATTATTAAAGTCAAAGTCAGGCAATTCTAACGTTTGCCTTTTTAAGGTTTTTCGGTCAATTATAATCATCTTCACAATCTTATTTTTATACCCTGTACATACTGTACCAGGGTATATTGTGTTTGTTTGGCCGAAATGTATGTAACGCAGAGAAGGAGGGGAGGGGGACCCTATAAAGTATATATATTCTTGATCAGGACGACAAGACAAATTGATTAAGCCATGTCCGTCCGTCTGTCCGTCCGTCCGTCCGTCCGTCCTCACCAATGGTTCTCGGAAACTACAAAAGATAGAGACTTGAAATTTGGAGGATAGACTCGTGATGCTCGGCAGCAGATCAAGTTTGAACGGTTTTGAGCCACGCCCACTCCTTCCCACCCAACCAGCTACGCCCACTTTTTGGAAAGGCTATAACTTGAACACCAGAAACGCTAGAACTATGAAAGTTGGTATGTCGACTAAGTATGTAAAGGCCTATAAAACTGCATACCCCAATTTTCCCCCAACCCTTCATTACCCCTCAAAAATTTTTTTGTAAATTACTGTATCTTCAAAACTATAAAAGATACGGACTTGAAATTTTGTATGTAGACTCAGTAAATACATGTCCTTAAAACTGCATACCAGAAAATACCCATTTGTATTTTTGACTACCCCTCAAAGACCACCAAACTTACATTTTTTGTAAATTTCACTTTTTTTTACAAAAATTTGTATATCTCCACAACTATAACAGATACGAAATTGAAACTTTGTATGCAGACTTCATAGATGTATGTCTTTAAAACTGCATACCAAATTTTTCCCCCTACCCTTAATAACCCCTAAAATAGTGTTTGCATGTCAAAGCCTACATCTCCGAAATTGTTGAAGGTACGGACCTGAAATTTTGTTCGTAGACAAAGTATATATAACTTCTTAAGACTGCATACCAGAAAATACCATTTTGTATTTGGACTACCCATTAGAGGTCGGCAAACTTAAATTTTGGGTAAATTCCAGTTTATTTTTATTAAAATATGTATATCTCCACAACTATGAAATATACATGTCTGAAATTTTGTATGCAGATTCAGTTAATATACGTCCTTTAAACTGCATACCGAAGAACACCTCTTTATTTCATGGCTTCCCCCTCAGAGATCTACAAACTCGAATTTTTCGAAAATTCCTCACTTTTGACTGATTTTTTATATTTGGAACACCATTTAAATGGGTGAGGGTATGTGCAGGGTATTATATGGTTGAGTATACTCAACTATACCGCCCTTACTAGTTATATTTGGTTTGCATTTATTGAATTTCGTTTTCATTTATTCATGACTTTAATAGCTAAAAAATAAATAATAATACTTAAAATATTATATTATATTTATCGCTTTTACCAATACATTTATCACTAAATCTGTTCACTCATTGTTTTGTTGTACCTGGAATTAAAAGATTCTAGAGCGGAACTCTGTCAAATAACATGAGCATAAAAGTGAATAACTCAAATAAAATTAAATCAGAATGAGTTATTGTCAAGAGTGCACGAATTCGAAATACGTTATACCTTTTTTTTATAAGTTTGGTGCGGTCTTTTGACAGAAATCGTCGAGTTAATCAATTCACTATAATGATAAATATGAAAATGCATGCTTATTGAATAAAAGCAATTGCAAAGCGTCCAAAAATGCCTTCAATCAATAGCGAGCTTAAGATTGCTTTGATTACATTGCCTAGCCTCTGCTTAAATTTCTTAAGCATTAGCATCAAATTGTGCAAATAACTTAACGTGGATTAGCTTTCAATAGAAAAGTGAAACTAATACATTTTTTACTTTTCAATCTTGTTTTATTTGTAGATTATCTTCAGAATCATAGAGCAGCACAAGAAAAAGGAGACGAATTGTAGGAGGAATACATTTGGCGAGAAAAAATACGACAGCTGAAAGGAGATTTCAGCAAGAAAACTAAAGTAGTTTTTATTTTAAATTGAGTGAAAGCTGTGCACCGTAACATAAAAGTAAGCCATTGAATGCGTTGCCGAGGAGTGAAAGAGGGCCAAGAAAGCCAAGAGAAACATTTCGACAAACTGAATTAAGAGGCATGCGAGCTGACGCGCATAAAACGTTGTAAGTCTTTTCAAAGGTCAACAAATTGCGCTGATTAATGTTGCGTATACGTCGTGTTGTCAACGGTGAATTGTAAATTGTAATGTGCATAGCTTCAACGACTAGCAGCAGCAACAACAGCAACAACAACAATACAAACGCAAAGCGATAACATCTACGTGTGTAAAACAAAAAAAAATCAAATAAGTATATGAGCCAAGAATCATCAAGACTTTGGTCACGTTAACATAAAAAGCAACAACAACAAGACACACAAAATCTCATTTTCATTTGCCGGCCGCAAACAAATATCAAACAAAATGGCGTTCATCTGGCGTCGTCGTTCGACGTCAATTGTGAAAATCGTTGCCATACTCACCGCCATTTGGTTCTTCATCGCCTTTCTCATCTACACAGACGAAACGCGTCGCGAGGGTGGCAGCGGTGTTGGCTTAGCGAATAAATTCAATAGCATGGCATTGTCACTGAAGAGCGCTGGCGGTGCGGGTGGCGCTGCTGATGAGGATGCACGTGGTTTTGAGGGCGGCGGCGGTTATGGCGTCAATGGCAATGCGATTGCCGGTGAGGGTGGCGTTGGTAAACGTGCTGCTGAGAATGCCATACCGATTGCTGAGCCCGATGTGCCGCCAATTGATGAGCAACGTGCTGCTCAACAAGCCGCAGCTGTTGCTGATGCCGATGTACACATTAATGACATTAATGAGGGCGTCGAATCTGTACTCAATAATGTTGTGGTACATCCGGCTGAGAAACAGAAACAGAAATCGAAGCCGAAACTGAAACAGAAGCCACCAACATTTAGTGACAAAGGCTCGCCACATCAGCAGCTGCAGCAGCAGGAGAAGCGGAAACCGGATGATGGTGAGTTTAATTATATTGATTAAGGTTACCGACACTAACACCGACAATATTACACTTATCAAGTCCTTTGAAAGTGTCACTGTATTTTGCCCAGCAAGGATATGTTGGTCTGTGCCTCTGCGTGTGTGTGTGTGCCACTTTCTGACCTATAATTACTCACAATTTGAGTGTCAACTAAATTTGCTAAGCTCAACATGAGCTGAGATTTTTTTAAATAAATTGAAAATTAGTTTCGAATTGCTCTTAAATTGAAGATTAAAAGCTTGGCATGCCAAACAAGTATATTCAACAAAAAATTTGAATTCTTTGAAACGTCTGAAACAAAATTTACTCTGCTTAACGTAAAGTTTACTGATTACCGCGAAGAATAGGCCAAAGGTCATTGTCAATCAAAGACTTCAGCTGAACACGCACGTTTTGCAAATGTATCGCTATCAATTCGAATTCTGATTCGGTTTTTTTGGGTCGACCTATACGTCTGAAGCTTCTTTAGAATGATAATTTTATTGTTTTTAAATCGAAACATATATTTCATTGAACTTTCATAAAAATAACAGCAAAAGTTGTAATTTCCTCTTGCTTATGCTAAGTTACTTTAAACGACGCACTCAACTTTTTAACTCAACGTTGTAAGTAATGACTAACAATTCATGGCTATTTCAACGCTTTTACTGCCAACGAACGTAAAATTTCGCTTCTTCAATCCAATTGGCTGTAAATCTTCAACGTGCTTAACACAAACGAAATAACAAACAATCAATTGATTGGACAGAGTCAACTCTTCTCACTTGTTTGCTTGTTGAATTCTTTGTTTGCCGCGGCAAATGAAAATCAATTTCTCAACGGGATTTCCTCCATTTAAAATGTCGAATGATGGCAAACAATTTCTAACAGGTTTTGCACGAAATCAATGTCGGCAAACAAGTACAACAACAAGACAAACAAGACGACAAAAAAAAAAAATACGTAAAGTGAGCAAAGTAAGGCAAACTTGAAAATTGCAACAAATTCAATGTCAAAATCAGTGCCACGCCATGTGTGGAGACCTCAATGGACGCAGCGATGTGAAGCTGAAAACAAACAAAAAAAAAAAAAAAAAAAAATAACTAACAAAAAAAATATTCAAAACGAGTTTGAAACAACACATTTATCAGAAATGCGCATTAAGAATATTAAAATCTTTTATTTAATACACGCAAAACTAATCAAGCGCAAATCGCATTTTTCATGCCTTTCAAATGGATGTTGTCGTTGTTGTTGTTGTTCTAGTTGCAGCAGAAGATGCTGGCAAGTCAAGTCAAGTCCAGTCAAGCAAGGCGAAAAATTCAGTTACCAAGTGCATTTGTTCATTCAGAAAATAAAATACTTGCAGCAACAACAAGCAGAACATAACAATTTTCAATGGTCTCGCATAATATAAAATCAATGAAGCCAGCCAGTCAGGCAGGCATGCACGCATTGAGCTTGAGCATGTTAAAGACGCTTTCAGATCGTGTGTACCACATGGAAAAGTCAATACAAGGCGATATAATAATAACAACAACAACAACAAGAACTACAACGAGAACGAAGAAGTCGAAGAAGTCGAAGAAGTTGAAGTCTTCAAAGCTTGATTATGTATTAAAGTGCAATGCGTGCATTGAAGCATGCGAATTGCTATGCATAAACCCACCATCGCCTCAGCCCACCTCATGCTCACTCAATTAGAGTTGGGCATGTGTTTGCTACTCATGGTTGGTTGCTGGACATGCTTGTAACAAGTGCTTCGTCGCATGATGTACGAGATGAGACGAGACGAGATGAGACGAGACAACAAAAAACGACAAGACATGAACGACTTTTGTGAAATAAATCCAACTTTTCTCATGTTCACTACATGAGATTTTAGTTCAAGTCAAGTTTCGGCACACATCACGCTTCCTTTCCTATTGTGTTTATATGTCCGATCGACCGTACGTCTGATGACTGTCTGTCTGTCTGCTTGTCTGTCTGTCTGTTTGTCTGTCTTTTGGTTCATTTGCCACACCACTTTGGTCTCACACTATTCAATCCAAAAAGGCGCTTTATGTGAGACAAGCATTTAAGATTTTATCGCGCTAGAGTTGAGCTAAACGTTCAAACAAGACAAGACAAGACGAGACAAGACGTGCCGATTTGAGCCGTGGCATGGTGAGAGAATAGTTCAGAGCAAAGCTCAACTAAATTGAACTGTGGCAAGTTAAAGCGAGACGAATGCTTGAGGCCTTTTACAGGTAATGTTAATAGTCGGATTGATGGGCTTTTTTTTTTTCTTGCGTTTTGCATGTAAAGAGGGGTTTTGGTCTTTGAAACGCACTCATTCACTTTACTTATAGACAAACACACACATGCATTCGTGCCTCGAACGTTGTGTGAGGCGTTTACGAACACTGCACGTATTTGCAATTTTTCGTATCATGTTTGCATCTCCTTTGCCCATCATCTTTGGCATTGTGTTCAACTCATTGTTGTTGTCTGATTGACTGACTGGCTGGCTGGCTGGCCGTCTCTCTGCCTGTCTGTCTGTCTCGTTGTGTTCATGTGTTCAATTGTCCATCTGCCTTGGCTTGTCTATCAATGATGTTGATATCTGTTATTGTTGTTGTTGTTGTTGTTGTGGTTGCAAGGTGGAAAGTGCACATGTCGAAACATGAAATGTTTTTGGTCGTGAACGTGATATGCTTTATATGATGAAGAAAACTTTCGCTTATCATTAAAGAAATTTGTGAAATTCTTGAAAAGCTTACGGAAAGCGATTAAAATGAGTGTTGGTTAAGTGCATTAATTAAATGTCACTTAATGCAAAGACTTTGAGCCCAAAGAGCATTAAAACAAGAAAATAATTACAAAAAAGTATGATTTAAAATTACTCATAGGTTTTCGAAATCAAATACTTCAAATGTTTGAAATTTATTTATTTTTAGTTTTGCACATTACACAACACTGAACTGACGTTTGTTAGAACAAATTGAGAAAATATGATAAAAAATAATTGATTTGTGGCTTGTTAAATTTTTCATTATAAGTTGCCAAATTCATAACTTTTTTTCTTATCAAAAATTCAATTAACTCTATCAGTTGTTGTTTACAAAATGTCATACAAGTTTTAGAGTTATAACTATAATGTTCAAATGACACACGCGAAGGCCACAACATACCTTCCATTGAGAAGTTTCGGCACACGGCTTGAACATGTTAGAGTCGTTGCCTCTGGGCTCTGGCGTTAAAAATTGCGTGTAAATCGACAACGCTTACCAACACTGCTATCGACAGACGCGTTCGTGGCCGCGGCAGCAGCATTATCGACCACAACAACAACAACAACGACAATAGCATCACCAGCAGCCGCCATTCACGTACCTGGTCATTGAATAAGATGCGTTTGTTTTTTCACCCTCAACTCACACCACCACACCACACTTCAACCCAACCTATCTGGCACGGCACTTAAATACATACAAGTACATGAGTTAAGCAGCGCTTTTGCTGGCACTTCAACATTGCTTCATGCGTTCAAGAACACCTATTTTTTTTTTACTTTGGCAGCGCAATGCAACGACTACTCTGTTCGTACCTGGTAATTAGTGTTGTTGTTGTTGTGGTTTATTACCAGACTAGGTAGGCGATTGGCAAAAGCCTCTAGGGCTAACTCGTACTCGTACTCGTACTCATTGTAATCGGCAAAGCACTCATTGCACTTTATCATACACGTCATCATCATAATCATCGTTGGCATCGACCATGGCATAGCAATGGCAACGGCATCATCATCATCATCATCATTATCATTATCAACGTGGTCGTGGTTGTCATGTCTGGCTGCTATGCCATGCCATGCTCATGCTTCTTTCCTGGTCTAGCCCCTGTAACCGTCACTGATTCGTGTACTTAGTTGCGTTACTATCTTGATCGGCTGATGATGCTTTGCTCATAGCTAATTTTAGACACGATTTTCTTTTTCATTTTTTGCTCATATTTTGTGCATTTTTTTTTTTTATACAATTTAGCGGTGATAATGATTTTATGTCTTACATGCACTCATTAAACCGCCCTCGAGCGTGTTCTACGCGATCGAGATTGATTTTCTACGTTCGTTCGTTCTTTATTTTTTGTTCGCCATTGCCATTGTCATTGTTGTTTTCTTGTTTTTATTGTTTTGCGATTATGTTGGCAACAGTCTTGTGGTTATTTGTAATTTTATGCTTATCAGCATGTAATTTTCATGCTTTGTTTTTTTTTTGAAATTCGTGCGTTTCAAAATTAATTATTTCGCAGCATGTTGCAGATGGTTAGCAGCAGCAACAGTGGGCGTAGCGGCGGCTGTGCCTGTTGCAGAGGTAGAGGCAGAGGCGCGCTCAGTTGTTTCATGCCGCAACTAATCGTTTTAAGCGTTGTTGTTTGCGCTTAAAGCGCTTCAAATCAATTTCTGGGATTCTATAAAAAATAAATCAGCATATTTCATATTATTTGCTTTGCATATTTAAACATAATTTATAACTTCATCAATAAGCATAACTTGTTTTGCATTAAGTAAAAATAAGTTTTGTAATAAGTTTGATTATATTTGACAGCCTTGTGGTATGCAACACTTTATTGATTGACAGCCTTATTCGGGCAACTAATAATAGTTTCAATCTTTGTTTCACAATTGTTATGCTTCTTGTTATGTTCAACCCCAAAGTAAGATAAAGAATTACGTTTGATTAAAAGCGCAGCTATTAAAAGACTGTTTGCTTATAGAGCACAACACTGCTATTCTGAATATAAACGCTGTTAATAACTTCTTTACATGGTATTTTATAGATTTTATTCTATAAATAGTGGCTAATAGAGAATAGAATAGAACAGAACAAACTTCTCTCAGCGAAATATCAAATTTGGCAGAAATGAGCAGAGCAAACGGTTCGTTAGCCTTCGCTCACGTGTGCCGCGCGGCAGTGCGCACGTGATGCGATTCAATGTGTATATTTGGCTACTTATACTCGTATGTGTCCTGAAGCAATGATAAAAGGCTCACGCGACAAATGCCTAGAACAACACTTCTTTTATGCAATGCCTTGGCATTCATAAACGAACGAACGAACGAACGAATGTGCAAATGAATGAATACATTTATTTAGCGACAAACATATATAAATTTTTTTGTTATTCCTTACTCAACTCGGCGCACCTGCAACGCAGACTAATGCAGACACAGATTCGGTTTGTTATTGTTCCGTCCGTCCGCTAGCATTCATTTTACTACCACAACAGACTGACTTGACTGCCTTATGACCTCCGCTTGTACGTCATCCGTTTATTCACCACAAATACTCATGCATAAACGCACGCACACGCACACAAACACACTCGTGCTCGTATATTTATAGCTTCCTGTCACGCTCAGGCGTGTCCCTTTGGCGTGTTTAGCTCTATGAAGTCTGCATGTGCTCACGCGCGTATTTTTATTGTTTCTTCTTTATTGTTTTTGTTGTTTTGCTCTGACTTTCTTGTGCCCTTTCGTCCACAACATCCTTTCGTCGATTCGTTGTTTCGTTGTTCGTGCAGTCACATAAAATACCGCAGCCTGAAATTATATGTTTTAACATAAAATTCATACGCCATGTTGTACGCTGCTGTGCGAAACGTTCGCGAATTGCTTTTTTTTTTGTTTTTAATACAATTTTCTAGTCGTAAATTGATTTTATTGCGGTTTGTTGCTGGACTTTGCACCTTAGCTTTGCTGCGGTTTAACGTGAATTTCACGCCAACAAGACATAAAGTCGCATAAATAAGTTAATCAATGAAATACAACAACAACAACAACATTTTGCTATTTTTACTTTTTCAAACATTTAATATTTCATTTTGTTACATGGTTGCTTTTCTTTGTGTGTGTGTGTGTTTCTATATTATGCGCACAGCATGCAAAATTATTCATTACATACTCCAAAAAGCCAAAGGAACAAAGTCTGTAACCACATGACCAAACGACTTGGCACGATTTCAGCTGTGAAGTTTTTCACTCATGCCGCCACACACATCACACAGTCTAGTCGCATTCTATTTTATGGCCATAGACACAAGCGTAAATGAAGCTGTCATAGCATTCAAACCGACACTTACAACGACAGCCGACAGACGACAGCTGACAGACGACAGGACGGACATACGGTTAGACGAATTAAATCTACGTTTGTACAAAAATAAATACCCGCACACACACACACACACATGAGAAAGAAGCAGAAGAAAACGAATTTATTGGCAATTTTTAGGCGTTTCTATGTTAGCATTGCTAATCCAAACTTTTGTCGTCCTTTTTTAATGGATTATGGCCTCGTTGAATTTATGCATGAGTTCAATTTCGTTTGTGCTTCACTAACCTTTCTGGTTTTTATTTATTTATTCTTTTTTTTTTGTTGTTGTTTTGTGCTCTTGTATATTTTTATGACTTTGTTGCCTTGGCCAACCGTTGACTAATTGGCTTTGCTTATATGTATGTGTGCTTATATTTTTATAAAATATCTTTAACAAATGTGTTGCTTGATTGCAACTTTATTGCTGTTTGATAGAACTTGTGAAGTGATAAGCTTTTAATTTCCTAACGAATGAGTTCAATAGGGGCACGTCTGTAAATTAATTACATGAGATAATATTGGGAAGGGCGAGAATGTCACCAAATTTCATCAAAATAAATGACTTCAACATTTTAAACAAAGTCTCATTTGAGAAAGAGTTGAAAATTTTACGAAATTCCAATCTATTAATATTTCATGTAATTATTTTAAAGTTCCTCGCTGAAAGATGATTTGAGTTACAATTTTGAATTCTTGTAAACTCAAGACTACAATTGTGTACTTGCTTGAATGCATTTGATTTTATTTTGCAATTCAACAGTATAAAGTTCCTTAAAAAAGTTATAATAATAAAAACACGTATACGCGATGTCGACCTGCTTGTGCTGAAGTGCAATCTTAACTTCAACGATTGCGTTGTGTGTGCTTGTGCTTGTGCTTGTGCTCAGTGCCAATAAGTGTCACTCCTCGTTGACAAATCGCATCATCATTTTTGCGCACATGAGTGCAAGAAAAAAGATGAAGAAAAACGAGCTTCACATTACAAATGCAATGCAAATAAAATATGCCAATATGCACAATTGTTTTTTTTTTGTTATGTTTTTTATTTTATTTTTGTTCTTTTAACAAACATGTATAAGAGCAAAATACATATTTCTGTGTTGTGTTTGTCAGACGATGATAAGCAGGAAAAGAAGTGCGAAGTAAAAGTAAACGAATTGCCGACGGAGACAATTTTTCATGTTGGCAGCCAAGTTATATACGAGTGAAGACATAAAATGCTGCTGACGCTGATGGTGACAACTTTTCATGTCAAATTCAATGAGAGTTGGCAATTCACAAGTACTGTACTGCTCTGCTGTATAGCACAGAAGAATATCTGCACATTGCGACAGGCAATAAATTTTAAGCTGAAAGTGACACACGTACGTTCGTTCGGCACGCTGGCGTGCACAGGTTGTCTGTGTCGGTGACAGAGGCAGAGTCAAAGACATTGACAGCGACAGACAGTCTGGTTAAGTTGACATTTTAATGATATCCTTTGTTGTCACATTTACTGATTTCATCTCAATTCAAGTTTTCCCTCTCACACACATTAATTTGCCTTCTGTTTTGCACGCCCACAGCTCAAAATGTACTCGATGCACCCGGCGCGGTTGACTCTGCTGCCGATAATAGTCCCGGTGAAATGGGCAAACCTGTTAAATTGCCTGAGGATATGCCCGAGGATATGAAGAAGGCTGTCGACGATGGTTGGACGAAGAATGCATTCAATCAATACGCTTCGGATTTGATATCCGTGCATCGTTCATTGCCCGATCCACGTGATGCTTGGTGCAAGGAGCCCGGCCGGTATCACGATGATCTGCCCAAGACAGACGTGATCATTTGCTTCCACAATGAGGCTTGGTCGGTGTTGTTACGCACCGTGCACTCGGTCTTGGATCGTTCGCCTGAGCACTTGATTGGCTACATCATATTGGTCGATGATTATTCCGATATGCGTAAGTTGCATGTTGCAATTAAAATGTTCGATTTGCTAATTTTTTTTCACTTTCAATTCATTTAGCACATCTCAAGAAACAGCTCGAGGACTATATGGCACAGTTGCCCAAGGTGAAGATTGTGCGTGGCCCCAAGCGTGAGGGTTTGATACGTGCTCGTCTGCAGGGCGCTCTTTATGCGACCTCACCTGTGATCACATACTTGGACTCGCATTGCGAGTGCACTGAAGGTGAGTTCAAAAAGTTTACAAAAGTTTAGTCGGTCGGAATTAATGGCTCAAAATTGTATAATACCAAATACCCCTATTACCATCCAATTATTGTAAAACGTCAGCTGTCATTCTGCCACAAAAATTTAACATTCTTTCTTCATATAAATCATCTTAAAACATGTCGCCATTTCAGAACTATTTTAAATAAGTCTAAAAAAATATAGATGATCCTCATATAATTTATATCCTCCATCTTAGTGTAGAATCTTAAAACTCGAATTGCGATAATTTCAAATTAACACATGACATGCAATGAAGGTAGTGTTTCTATCAGCGCGCACGTTCTCATATCCTTTGCTACAAACAGAATTTGTTCAAATGAGTCGACCGCTTATGATAATAGTTTGCAATAAACATAAAACTAAATTTGTCATCTCTTCAACCGCAATTATGAATTTTCAACAAATCAAAAAGTCATTAAATTCAAATTTTTTCGATGACACATTTTCATTTTGATTTTCAAATGCTTTTTGCAACAACAAATATGTTCATGCATTTTATGACAATATTTGTATAACATTCATAATTGAGTGTCAAAATTTTCGCATTTAAAGTTTTCAACAAATGCATTTAATTTTTGTTTTTGTTATCATTTTTTTTTTTTTTTTTTTGAATTGATGGCTCTTTGTGGCTTATTTATCAAATGCAATTTAAATATACAATTTTAATTTAATTTTATGTTGAAATAACCATTAATACTTTTTCACATTGTGGCCGCGCTAATTATTCTGAAATATGCTTTTGCATAATGGTTGTGCGCAATACAAATAAAGCTTTTTAACACATTTACTGCGCCGTTATTTTGTTTGACGCCTGTGTTGTCATGACAGGAAGTTGTCCGTTTACATAACCTTTTAAATATCAATAAAACAATTGCCAGAATTAGTTAGAAAATGAGCTTAAAATTTATAATTCAGCAATGCTAATTAGTGAAAGGTGTATTAATTGGCGATTGTGGACCATCAAATATAAAGCGGTATTTATAATTCTATTGTGTTTTATTTTATTGATCTGTGATGCGTTTGCGATAGCATTGATAGAATTTTCTTATCAAATTACCATACTCGTTTATGCTGCCAATGGGTGAAAGGCAACAACTTTGAATTGATGATAAAGAATATCAGTTGTTGAAAACAACAACCAATAATACTTTTTGACCTTTTCGAAATTGCATTGAATGATGAAATGTATACAGAGTGAAAAACAAACATTAATCAATATTGTAAGATTATTTTTTTCGATCAAATATGAAGTCAAGTGATTACATTTTCAAAATGAACAACGTTTCCGCACATAAATCAATAATTTACTTTATTCACTTACAATTCCGAAAAGCCAAAAATGTATCAATTTCTGGCATCAAATTATTTTTTGTGAAGAATTTTGCCATTTGGTTTTCGTAGACGAAATCCGATGCTGATTGGTTGTCTGAATTTGTTTTTCACAACTTTCTGCTTGAATTTCAGACGAAATCTCTCCCTCTTTTTGTTGCCGATTTTATACGAGAATGTTTGGGCATCCTTTGCAGCTTCAACGGCAGACGTTTGACCATATTTTATGCAAAAAAAATTAGTTCACCCAAAACGAACGATCGAACGAGCGAACGGAAATGTGTTCAGCACAGCATTAGAACATCGTATATAAGACTTGTATAATATTGAATTACCATGTAAGCTGATAACTGGCTTTGGTAAAAGTTTATTGCCACACAGGCGAAGTAACATACAGACACACATACGGACAGACATTTATGTCGTGCATGTACGGCAATCTCATCTGCTAGTAAATCACTTAATCTCGAATTTTGTTGTAAGCAAAATACAGTTGAGCATTTTTCTCTTTTTTTTGGACATTTTAGCAACATTGAAGATGAAATACTCAACACACGTCATGACCAAATTAAAAGCACGATAGAGCAACCACGAAAGGTGACCTCTGAAAGTGAAGATATCCCAAAAAAAAAATGTATATAACATATATCAAATCACCGACTTATAGTATGGGAAATTCTGTAGAAAAAAAAAAAAGAGAAAAGGAAACATAAAAAGGACAATCAATTTCGTTTATTGAGTTTTGTTGATATAAGTTGTGGTAGTGGGTGGTCGTGGGCGGCAGAGGGCGCTGACGTACATAAAATCGATGAAATAACCCAAAAACTATTTGCGAATTTGAGTAATAGGCGTGAGATGAGTTTTATGAAACTGAAGTTGACTTTTGTGTGACCGAGGGCAGTGTGGGGAAAGCTTCATGTTTGTGGTGCGCAAAAATGTGGCAAATACAAAGAGAAAAAAAAATAAAAGGAAAAGTAAAAGTTATGAGCCGAAATTCAATATTTGACATGTATGCCGGTTAGCCTTTTTGCCAATGAAGCAAACTTTCCGTTTTTATTTATTATTTTTTGTCGGTTGATTGTAAAACTGCAATATGGATTTATCATATGAAAGTTTGCCAACAGCGAAAACTGCCATAAAGAAGTGTTAATGATACCGAAAACTACAAATTTACAACGCTAATTGACCAAGCGCAGTTTTTTGTTTGCATAACGAAAGTTTTTTTCATATGAAATACAAGAGTTAAATTTTGTTTTATTCCGTGACAGGTTGGCTGGAGCCGTTGCTCGATCGCATCGCACGCAATTCGACGACAGTTGTGTGTCCTGTCATCGATGTGATCGACGATAATACGATGGAATATCATTACCGAGACTCAACGTCGGTGAATGTCGGCGGATTTGATTGGAATTTGCAATTCAGTTGGCATCCTGTGCCGGATCGTGAGAAGGCGCGACACAATGTGAGTAGAAACATACTTATATATTTATATATATATTTTTCAATTATTGTAATTAAAAATAAATTGAAAAGGCATAAAAGTTCATGGTTAGCCGTGTGTTTGTGTGTGTGTGTGTGTGTTGGAAAATGCTAACAGAGCCATTCAAGTTTATTTGGTTGTCATTGTGGCAACAATGTTGGGCCCGCATATATATTTGAATGCATCTAAAGCACCTTATGTGCGCTACAACCACACAAATACAAAACAATAAAATGAAAGAGCGAGTGAGAGAGAGAGAGAGAGTGAGAAAGAGAGAGAGATGGGAATGAAAGCAATTACAAAAACAACGCTTAAAGCCGGCAAACGTGACTATTTTCATTGAAAACGTTAAAATCTCAACGCGTGTGTGTATGTGTGTGTGTGGGTGTGTGTGTGTGTGTGTGTGTATGGCAGCGTAGCAATGTTAAATAGAATACAGGATATACTAAAAGCAAACAAAAGCAGACAGAAAGACAGTACGAAATACATATACGACAGTAACAAGGCAACATACACATGACGATAGACAGAGAGACAGACGGACGGACAAACAAACAGGCGGATAGGCAGAGACAGACATGAGGACGTACAAAAGACACTCGTGTACAGGCAATTAGTCACTTATATGTGCATAGAGATGTACCAGCAAATACACGAGCGCCCAGGCACACACACATACATATACATACATGTAAGCCAGTGGGTAGAACAGCTTACACACATACACACACAATCAGCTTTACGCAGTTTACGCTTTGTGTGCGACTCGCGTTGTCAAAAAGGATCTACCAAAGCACTAAAAAGGCATTGGAATTTTCTATTTCTTTTTTTGTTATTACCATTTTTCCTTTTTCTTTTTTTTTTCTTTTTGTTGAGTTGGCTTAAAATTAAATTTTTGCAATAACCTTGCCGCCCACCCATCAGCGTAATGAATGACGCTCCCTCACCAAGTAAATGTTTACTCTTGTCCCTTTGCAAACGTTTATTTTTCCGTTTGCTCGCTTCGGTTCAATGTTTTTGTAGCACTTCGCTTACTTGATTATCGAAAGGGAAGCAAAAGAAAGTAAAAATAAAAACTAATATGGTTCGAAATTACGCTTATGTGAATTGATAATAAATGTGACTTGTCTTTTCTTTGAGCTTTGAGCATATGTAATATAAAAATGGCTTATTACATAAAATATAAAAAAAAAAAAAATTTCAAAAAGGTTATTCTTTCATCTTTGTTATTGGTAAATAATGAGCAAATATTAATATCATATCATAAATAGATAGAATAAGTCATTTAACAACTAATCAGAAATGTTCGATTACGTTGGAGAGCTAATTGAAGAAGTCAACTTTACGGCCCTATTCTGGCAACTCTATTACAATAGTTAATAGAGTGTTAATAGAAAAATTAAAGGGTTTCAAACTCCATTAATGTCGTTCCTGGCAATCATAAACTTTTAAATTCCAATTTACATGTGATTTAACAGAATGTTAATATTAACAGAGCCTTATAGAGTTGCCGCAAGTTAATAAATATTTTTTTTATTTTTAATAATGGCCTAAGAGAAGATTCAATAAATAATTAGCAAGTTAAAAAAAAAAAATAATGGCCTTAATAACATTTTTTTTATATGAAAGAAAACTAAGTTTTTATTAATAATAAATACCTAAATTTTAAATAATCCAAGATCATATGCGCCATTAGTCACTATGTAACATATGCCAATTTATTAGTGAATAATATATGCTGTGTGGAAACATAACTAAGAATAAATACACCTGTTTAAATCAAGCAGCAAAGTTAACAAAAATATTGCGCTTTACGATAACTGTCATTGCACCTTGACACATACATTTTGAAAGTCAAAAGGTCAAAGGTGAAATTCATGTCTAAAAATATATACTTACATACTTATATAAATTCTATACAAGAACTCATATTAATCTCATTTGTTGTGCCGTGTCTCAATTGCCTTGAAAACAATCACGTACTTACTCAATGCTAAATAAATGCTACATGAGGCAAGTAAATCTAATAAAAATGGAATGTATTAGAAAAGCGATCGATAGACAAAGTATCTATGCGTATGAAATAAAACACTATTGTGCGCTTTGTTGGCATAAACAAAAAAAAAACAAAACAATACGCGTAAAGCCTTGGCAAAAAACAAATGTGTGAGAGATATGATAGTAGAAGCGGCACGCAAAACAAGACTCTGATATGAAAAGGGCTGACTGAAGGAAGCCATGGGCACGGTAGACAAACGGAAGACTGTCGAGTGAAGTACGCACAAAAAACGAGAAACAAAAAAAGAGACGAATAAAAATGAAAATGAAATGAAACGTGTGTGTGCAATCGAGTATGGCTAAGTGGCCCGAAAAGGCGAAGCGAATCATTGGCGGCGGAAGTGGAAACGCAAAGGTGATGCCGGCAACAGCAACTGTGGCGGTGGCGGTGGCAAGCAAAACGGATGTGGCAACGCTAGTGGCTGCAAAGCTCTATGAGAAAGTAGCTGCGCATGTTAGTAGTTTAACAACGTTTGCCAACACTTCGTTTTGCTATTAAGTAGTTAGCATGTGCGGCGGGGTGAGGAGCGAGCACGAATAAGAACAGATTTTATTGCAAAACTTTACTTTACTTTATTTTCTTCGACGTTTTTCTGTACCTTCAACTGCTTCTTTTTCTTCTTCATCTTGCTCTTGTGCTTGTTCTTGCACCTTTAGCGCTTCGCACTCTGTAACACATGGCTTCGGCGCACGTTAAAAGACAACATTGCGTATACGCAACGTTACTTTATAGCAAGTGCTTTGTATGATAGTTGTGTCAAATGAGCGAGAAAACAAAACAAATGTGTTCTTTGGTGAATTCAACGACTTTTATTAAAATGTTTTTCACTCTTTTTGTTGCCGTTTTTTCATTTTATTTTGAATAAACTTTCTTTGGCTTTGCATTCATAGGAAAACTTAAGTGGCAAAGTTTTATCTCAGATTTTATGGTTGGTGGTTAACCAAGGGTTAACTTAATAACGAATATATGTGTGTGGGTGTACGTTTGTGTTAGAAAATTGCTTGTCAGTATTTTCAAATGCTTTGACATATGCCAAGCTAATAAAATATATACTTTTGTTTATTTTAGTTTTTTGTATATATTTTTTTGTGAAAATATTTATGCTTTAAAATATCATATATAAAAACTTATACAAATGTAGTCCAACTTGCCTAAGCTGCCTACAGTTATAAAAAAGAAAATGGCGTATATTTCATGCTGACGAAAATGTATAAAAATGTAATAAAATAAAATATATAAATATGCAGACTAAAAGCTCATGCGTTATAAAGAGCCAACAAACGACAACAAAAAATCGCAAAAGGATAACAAAAATAACAAACCAAGAAGAGAAAAAAATAAAAAAAAAAAACACAGACATAAAGTAATGCAAAACATTTCATAAAGAATAAAATGCAAAATCTAAAAAGTAAATTTTACGAGAATATAAAACCAACAAACACGCAACAACAACAACAACTACAATCGAAAGTTTACCACAGCTTTTCAACTGAGCCGACACACATGGCAACCCACAAAATGATACAAAAAAAAAAAATATACTGAAAACGTATGAATTTAAGACAAATTCTGAGTGTGTTTGAGCCTGACTATTTTTTGAGCCTGAGTTGCTTTGAGTATTTTTTTCATACATGCATAAAGTAAAAGTTGTGCGCCTTTACAAAGAGCAGAGAAGAAGCAGATGAATGTATCTTTGTCGCACTTTTTTTTAAATAAAACAAAGTTTTTTTTTATATAAAAATGCATTAACATGTCGAGATAGATTTGTGTTGGCTTGGATTTGTCTTTGTCTGCATTGCTTACACTATTCATTTTATTTTGGTAGCAAGTTTTGCAGTTAACTTTTTGGCAACAGACAAAGTTTCGCTTTCTACAGTGACAAGGGTATGAAAAAGCGAGGGAGGGGGGTTGGCGTAAGCAAAACGCTTGATAGAAGTTACTAAAATTGCTTATGAAGCTTAACAGTATGTCAACAATTTTGTGCGTGTGTGTGTGTGTTGTCTTGGCGCATTTGAAAGTTGCTCGAGAATATTACAGTATGTCTAAATATTGTCTTAACTATTTACTGAAATGCAATTAAATAAAATTTTGGTCTCCTTTGCTGAGCATAAGAATAGATTTGATGTGTTTGCATGATAAAAGTAATGAAAAGCAAGAAGACCAGGCATATTGGAACAGTGAAGGACAATTGGTGGTGTTCACGATGTATAGCAACGGCGCGCTTGTGTACTTGTGCAACAACATTTCACACTAAATGTAAATGGCTTTTGCTTAAAAGGACAGTTTCATAGCTGGCTCACCACTCAACAACAACAACCTGATTGTGTGCAGTTTTACACTCTTGTAAAACTACGCAAGTACACTGTTACGCTGCAATGTGAATACCAACAAAAAATAATGGTGAGTCTAAGCGAAAGAGCTTGGAAAGATATCTGCCGAAATGAGTAAATTAAAATGGGAAATAATTTACAAACGTAAAACTTAAATGAGGGAAATATTATATAAAAACACTTAAAACATTTGTTAAGCAATTAGGCGCACATAAACAGTTGAAAGGCTCATTGTGAGCGTTGGCAAAATATGTATTTCTTGTCATTGCACTTACGCTCAGTTGAAAATGATTCAAACGGAAATGATTTGTGCCAAAAGACACATGTGCTGATGATTATCTGCTGACTAATACTTCAGCAGCGTACAAGAAGCTTTCTTTACTTTACTATTTGCTTGAGCATGGCTAGCAAAAGTTATGAAATCAAAAAAAAAGTTTTATCTCAAGAACTGCTTTGGAACTTGCTAGCGAAAGACTGTGGTGGAAGCACAAGAGCACGAGTATTTACTTATCGAGCAAACCAATCAAAATTACCTACTTATTCAAATGACTTGACGGCACTGACGAAGAGACAGACAGACTGAAATCAATAGGAACACTTCAGTTGAGCATTTCTACGCCAACGGTGGCAATTTGCCAAATTCAAAAATTCACAAGAAATCTTTTGCCATCATGTTAGACTCGTAAAAGAAATAATAATAAAAAGAAGAAACCACAAAGATAAAAAAAAAAAGTTGTAACTGTGATGACAAAAATTGGCGAAAGTTACATTTGTGGCAACGCGTAATGCGCACAAAAAGTCACAAAAACAATCACAAAAAATGGCAAAACCAACACGGCCAAGTGAGCGAGAGTGTGCAAGAGATAGCAAGAGATAGCAAGATGCAGAGTGTTTGTTGATCGAACGAAGAGCGAAGTGGTGAGGGCATGTTAAAGCAAAGAAAGCAGCATCAGTTGCATAAGAGCTCAACGAGTGTATGGTAAGCCAACAAGGCAGTAAAGCAGTAAAGCAGTAAAGGAGAATGGCAGCAAGGCAGCCAAAGTAGACAAGTGGCGACGCAAAAGTGTTTCTTCTTTTTGCGCTCAAGCTCAAGTTCAATAAAATCATATAAAATAATAAAATGAAAGCCATATTGGTTAAATTGATTGCCCCACAAAGGAAGAACAGCGAATGTGTTGTGTGGCAGCTGTGCAAAAGGGGGCGTGCTGCTATACGTCAAAGGACAGGCCGAACGCCCGCTGGGCATGTCACTTAGATGTTGCTGCCGCCACAACAGCTGCCATTGTCATTGAAACTGTTATTAACATCGCCTAACATATGAGCACGCATTTGTCGTTGGGGTTAAGCGGCGGGCAATGTTCTAAGACCGAAAGAAGAAGAACAAGAGAACCGAAAAGAGGCGTGCATGGCACATGTTTACCCAAGGCAACATATATGCAGGCGAAGTGTTGGCGACGAACGACGTTGGCCGTTGAATGGGTTTGAATGGGTTCAAGTGTGTCAAGTGCGTGCGGTGTTAAAGTTGAAATGTGTGAGGAGGGTTCTTCTACGATTTTTGCGGTTGCAGCATAATTTAACGCACAGAGGCACGGAAGCATAAATGAAGTACCAACACATTTGAGTGGCTTGAATTTCAATTGGTAAACAGTTGAACGGATTTTAAAAATAAAAAAACTGTTGCATACTTTTTGTCGTGTGTGCTTTAAAATTATGCATACAAAAGGACTTCATGTGTATTGCTGATGCATTTTAGTTAGAATTTTAGCTTTGTTTTATCTGAAAAGTTAAATTCAATTTCGATACTCAACTCTCAAAGAGCTCAACTCACTTTTGTGTACTTCGAGCAAACGTTAAGCGCTGAAAAAGTCTCTCTGAAAATTTAAAACTTTATGTCGGCTTAAACATAAAAGCACAAAAATATCTTAAATCCTTAAACTACCTTTCATGCCACACTCAATTATGTGCTTACTTATGTCACATTAGAATTTTTAAAGTGAAATTTTAATTTTTTTTTGGTTTTTTTATTTTACCTTCTTTCTTTGCCTTTCATTTTGTTTGGCAACAAATTTCATAAATCCCTTAACGGTTGTAAAAACAATTATCCTTGATATTTACGCTACCAAACACATACATATACATACATACTTGCAAAATGCTCAACAAGATATTTCGAAAGGCTAACAAGCAAGCAAGAGAGAGCAGCAGAATATTGCGGCAGCAACATAATCAGCAAAGCAAGACCGGCGCAACAACAAAGAAGCCTTCAACGGCAAAGCAAAGGCAAAGGCAAAGTAAAACAACAACAATTGAATTGTGCTTGTGTAGCATGCCGAGAGTAGCAAAGGCTGGGCCAAAGCCCAGGACGATGATGACAATGGCAATGGCAATGGCGCCACAGATGAAAGCACCGAACAAGCAACATTGATGGCACCAACATATCGTGCATGCATGTATGGAAGCAGCAGCAGTAGCAGTAGCAACAGCAGCATGTCTCAGTAGCGGCGCGGCAACATCGGCAACAACAAGTTCAATTTCAATTTCAAGCAGTTGTAACATCAGCGACAACAACAAGTTGAGCTGCAACATGTGAAATTTGTTGTCAACATTTTTGGCTTTTAATTGTCGCTTACTTACTTACTTTACTTAAGACTACCCTTCACCTCACTTCGCTTTACTACATAGGCCACCTTCCTGCCACGCGTCTTGTCAATTCCACTCGAGTTGCGTCCTTTTGGCGCGTCCACGCTCGAGTTGTTCCTACATGCCTGTAATGTTGCCTGTTGAGTGTTAAAAAAAAGAAACAAGCTCGAAAAATACAAAAAAATATGTGGCGAGGGTGCAAAAAGATAATTTGTGCTCCTTAATATGCTACGCTGACATGACGCATGTGGCAACATTTACTTATGTTTTTTTTTTTGTTGTTGTTGTGTCTTTGTTCTTGTTTTGCCACATGAGCGAGTTTGCAATTTACAGAAATTGCTTTAATTGCAGTTGTTGTTTAATTAGCAACAATTTGTCATTGAAGCGACAGTGATTGTTTTTGTTTTTGTTTTTGTGTTTGGGGCATGGCATGCGACACAGTATTGTGGGCTCTTTGCCGTTTTTAGCCATTTTTGGTTCTTTCAAATGACCCGAGCCATTTAATGAATTATGTATTTGTTAACATTCTTGGCTAAATGAAATCTCTGCGAAGCATCACTGCTCTTTTTAACCCTCACAAGCCCCCCACGCTGTACAAAGTGGTGTTTTAATGTGAACATGTTTGTAACTGTGTTATTACAGCGGCAAAAGGCATGAACAGATTTTAATTTAATTGCTTTTGCTCTGTGTTGTGTTCCACAATGTCTAAACTCATGTTACATTGAATCATGCTCAACATACGTCAGTCGCACATTCACACTTGTTTTAATTTCAGTTTTTTGTGAAGGCTAGACTACTGTATGTGTTATGTGAAGCTCTATAACATAAGAGTTAAGCTTAAATATGTCAACAGGAGTTCTATAAGATTAATTAATTAAGCTGTTGTGGTTTCAATATTTGTTCCAAATTTTATGTCTATCAAGTTGTCTACTTTTGCTCCACAATAACGAAAAAAAACAATTATAAATTTGTTGTTAATATAGTTTGATTGCTTTTAATGTAGATTGCTTTTAATGTCTCTCCTAAACTATTATCAAAGACACATCGTATTAAAAGTCTCAAGTATATAATGTGTAAATTCATGCATATTTAGTGCTTAGTTGACCAAACGGTATTTGATGGCACGTAGTATGGGATACTTGTCGCCAGGATTGTTGGTGCACAGGCCACGGAAATCATCGAGCGACAGATCGAAGAGCGCAACGCCGCCCAGATTGTTGCTGCGTGCGTAGCCCGCTTTGTCGGCGGCAGTGTCGGGATCCTCATACGAGACCCAAATGCCATTGTTGCCCTTCTTGTCGGCGGCGCGATAGGCATAGTTGCCATAGCGCTTCGTCAAATCGGCAACCTTTGTGAGTGGTGCATCGGCACCCTTCGAATAGGCGTTGTTTGCATTCGGCAGCAGAGCGCAAACCTCGGGATAGCTGTAGATGCCATGTGCTTGTGTATTGGCGCCCACGGGTGCCTCGTCGACGACCTTGGCAACCGGTGGCAAGCCGGTTTCGCCCGAGCCATCAGTCAATTTCCAGGGGCGACCGTATGACGACACGCCCACATTGATCTTGTTGGCGGGGCAATTGTTGCGCAGCCAATGACGCACCTGATAGTCAACATTGAATTCGAGATTACGATCGGCCAACTCATAAGTGGGCGCAGTGAAATCAGCCAGCTCGGGATTACGTTCGGGCGTGTAGAAATCGAAAGCGGCCAGATTGACAAAGTCCAAATGATTGATAACGGCGGGCACATCAAAGAACACTACAAGTAAAAAATGCTTAGTGTTGCTCATTATGATAAAAAGTAAAAAGCATAAAACTTACACGATGAATTCACATTGGGCAAAACAGTTGCCGACAAGAGAAGACTATCCGCACGCAATGCATTCTTGACGTCGCGCAACAAGGCTGTAAATTGCTCCTTGTGCTCTTCGGACTTCTCATCGACGATGCTATTGCCCGAGAAGACCTTCTTGAAGCCCTTCCACAAGCTGCCAATGCCGCTGTGTTCCTTCTTTGGCTTGTTCTTGGGGAACTGCCAAGCGATGTCGACGCCATCAAAGCCATAGGTCTTCACCAAGGCGTAGATCGTGTTCACGAAACGTGACCGACCTGTCGGATTCTCCAGCAATTCCAAATACTTGTTAGGCAAATCCTTGGCATTCTCGCCCGTTTCAATGTCTTTGTCACCGCCAACGCTGAGCAACACTTTCACATTGGGATACTTGCGCTTCAAGCGTGTCACAGTGCGATACAGACCCTTGCCAAGATCCAAATCAAGTTGTTGATTCAAGCTCACAGCCTTGAATGATTCGCGCTCAATGCCGGCATAACCATAAATCAGATAATTACAGAATTGCATAGCCGGCTCCAAGTCATCGATGACGAGTTTGCCGAGGCCTGCAAAATGTTATCAATAATGAAATACAAAATAAATACAATTCGAATGCAATTTCAGTTAATCTCTTCACATGCTATGATTGCTCTTTTACTTTTCGAAAATTCCTGGAAAATTCCGTAGGCAAAAAGTTGTTCAACCTTTGCTTTATCATTTCTATGAAATTTTTCAAGAAATTAAAAAAATAATAAAAATAGCAAAAAAAAAAAAAAAAATCACAGTGCCAAAACAATTCCAAGAACAAAGCAAGCAGCAAAGCGTATTTTGATAACTTGCCGCACCAAAGCGATAACACTTTTTTTAATTTAAATTGACACAAATGAAAAAAGCCACAAGCAATTTAACATGCTCAACTCATTCTGCTTCTCTTTTTAATTGCTTTCGAAAATTACATAACATTTGTAGTACAGTCGAGTAACAGAATTGGAAAATGGAAGACACTTGTGCACTTACCTTCCTTAACGAAGCTCGATGAGTCATAGTAGCAGACCAAGTGTCTTTGTGGGCCCGCTGGCGGTTGCTGCTGACCCACCTTGTTAGCAAAGGTCGTCGCGATTAAAAGTGAAAATACTATTAATATTTTCATCTTGTTAGAAACTTGTGTATATATTTTTGCCCGGCGCGGTTATTTTAAGCTCAGTAAATTAACACGATGTGCACAGCGTGACTTGAGCTATGAAACTGACTTGAGTTTGAAACTCGGAACTTGTATTGTCGCCGTCGCCGTCGCTGATCAGCGACGCGTTGTGCCAACATCATAATGAAGCTGATGATCACATCATTATTAAGATCATCATAATCATTGTGATCGTGTGTTTATAGTGTGGCTCAGTAGACGAAGGTTGTCAGGCTGTATTTGTTGTGTTGTCGATAATAATAATAATAATATGCTCTGTAGATTGTGTTGCTTCTGCTTCTGTTGCTCTTTGACGCTATTCGCGTCGATAATCAAATTAAGCCGAGTCGCAAACGTATTACAGAAACAACACAACCACAAACACACAACAACAACATCATCATAATCCCATTGTCAGTTTGTACATATCTCTCTTGTGCTCAATTCTTATAAACATTTAAATTCGTTTTTAAATACGTGTTTTGTATTTATTTTTGGCTTATTTACTTTTCGTTATCAAGTTGTATTTTTTTTTTGTGCTCATTCTTTTGCAATCTATTTTTCTTGTTTGCTGATATTTGCGGCAAGTGAAAAAAAATAAAAAAAAATGTAGCAAAATAAATCACACTCTGGCTGACTCAATAGGCGTGATATTTAGGTGTGTCAAAATTTGTACGATAATTTTAAAATTAAAAGTATAACTCCTTACTGCTTTTCTGACACTTTTGATCTTAACTTTGTTAATCAAGACTTTTTTTTTGGGGACTCTGCATGTTGTTGTTATGATATTGAGATAATAAAGAGCGTTAAGATTTTGTCCGCTCATAGATAACCAAAATGCTTGCTCATTCAAAGTGTAGCGTACACAAGTACAGTACATATTAAACAAACTCCATCTCATCTTTAAGTACCGTCATCAACGACCCAACTGCTCTACCAACAACATCTATTGCTTTGGTTCTTTTTATTGTTGTCATTGTTGTCTGTCTGTCCGTCCGTCTGTCTGTCTGTTTGTCTCTTACACGCTTTTTTATTATTTTCTCTTTTACTGTTCTTTCTTTACCACTTCGTTCCAGTTCATGTACATACAACTTCGAAATTGTTGTTTTTACAATCGTCAATACTTGCAAAGTCTGTTTGTTTACCTTTGGTGACCTTTTGCTGATTAGAAATTCATCGTCATCTCCCTCAGTTCAATACAGTTGAGTTGATTTGCTTTTGCCCTCATCACGTACTATGCTCCATGTCTCATTTGTAACTGAACACACACACACACACACAGTACACACGGTTCTAGTTTAGACACAGGCTTATCTATAAGGGTACACTGACACGCACAACTAGCGGACAAAACAAAGATGGTTCAACTATCGTCAGTATTACAATAACAACAACAACAACAGCATTTATCTACAACACTATCGTTGTTATAAGCCTAAACTAACTCACTGACGGACTGATTGACTGACTGACTGACTAACAGACAGACAGTTAGACAAACTTACTAACTGCCTGACTGTCTGTTGAGTGTTGATAAGTAAGCGCGTCATTCTCAAATATTTGCATAAATTGTTTGTTGCTTTGCTCGTTGTTGTTATCGCGGTTGTTGTTGCCTTTGTTTATTTTGTTGTTTTTGGCGCAATGTTTGCAAAATTTAAAATTCAAATGTTTGCACAATTCGACCACGAGTTTAACTTAAACGCGCGCTTCTCTTAACTTAACTGAGTGGAACGCAAATCGACTCAACTTGTCGTTTATAGTCAACAAAACTGCGCGATTATCACTTAAAGCGTTGACTGAACACGATTTGAATTTAGTGTTATATATATATATGTACTTTTAAAAGCCAACTGAAGCTCATTCATCAAGTATTTATAAGCAATTAGTGGAATTATATTTAATATTTTTATTTTAGCACATTTGCATAGTTGCGAAAGTCAACTCTGTGTGGGAGCCGTTTGTGAGTGACTGTAAACTTTCACTTGTGAGCGATGTGGGCGATGATAATGTTAATGATGATAATGAAGATGGCAATGATGACGCAGATAGTGACGAATGAATTATGTCAAAGTTAGCGTTCGTGCATATTTGGTTGGTTGTCTCAGTCAATTTTATTATGCTTGATATTTCGTTGGAAAATATGTCCAAAATGCTAAACATATATGTATAATGGTCAAAGTTACGCTGAAGTTTGTTCAAAGAACATTCTACGTAAACGAAAGAATCTTGAGTTCTGTTATTTCGCTTATTTGTTTGTTTGTGTCATAAAATAAATAACAATTCTCTTTATTTTTATATTGATTTTCTACTTTGTCCATTTTAATATTCGAAAACTTGGAAGAAGAACATCTATTAACACAACTTACATGTAATTTCAGCAGACCATTGGTAGGGCAAATCAACATGAGAAGTTCATGTTTGTTACAATAATTATGAATTAATACAATGATATGTTACTTCATCGGTTATTTAAGTCAAGTGTAATAAAAGAGAATGAACACATTTCATTTTATTAAGATATAATACATGAACTCAACATACAATGGATGTGCGAGCATAAGATGTTTTTCTGGCGCTGAGGTATTTCAAATTTATATGAGTGGGGTACAGCTAATTTTTAGAATTTATGACTTTTAACGATAAGCACGTGAATTAAGTGTGTTTTTAATTGATAGAATTAAAAAGAATTCTTGTTCAAGTTCATCACATGATATTATTTTCATTTTTAAAACCAAAGAAAGTATGGGAAAGTGCGAGCGCAAGTCCTCTAATAATTGCTATACAAGATGCTTCTACTACTCAAAAAAAATATCATTTTGAATTCCCTTTTTTTGCTTTTGTACTCGTGCTAAAAAACAAGCAGCTTCTGACAACAAACTTCCATGTCAGATTATGTCACTTTTTATACAAAAGTTAATTGAATTACACTTCAGAATTGCTCAACCTACAAAATCATCAAGTAATTATTCGCCATTTTAATTAACAGTAAAATAGCAAAACATAAAAAAAAATATGAGAGCAATAAAAAAAAGGAACATTTAAGGCACAAAAAAATAGAAAACAAAAAAAAGCATCAAGCTGTGAAATTAATTTGCACAAAATGAGAACAATGAAATTTTGCCATTACTTTCATGTGTATTATTTTGCACAGTTTTGCGCCAAGTCTTTGACCCTGTCACCCTGAATGAACTTGCACCGTGCCACAGACCGAGAACGACCCTGCAAAGCGTCTGTAGGCAATACTCGAGGCTGTTTTTATGTTGGCGCGAGCAAATTATTTTCAAGAGTCTGAAAATTATTTTCAAGTAAACAAGAATACGGCGCACAAAAATGGTAGGAAGAAGAAGTACTTCTTTTTTCTTTAATAATTACAAAAAAAAATATATAATAAAAATTTAAAATAAAAGCAAAAACAAAAACAGCAAACGGAAGCTTTAAAAAAGGGGTATCATAAAAAGCGCATTGAAAGAATATTTTATTTACCACAGTAGACCCTTTTTTTTAAGTCAACTTGACTCGTTGCCACTTACTGAAAGGTCCTTGACGTCCTTTGATTTCTTAGGTGATAAAACATGCTGAAGGAAGTTGCTACATAAAGAAGACAAATTGTTTTCACTTTTCTATCTGCGTGTGTCAGTGTGTGTGTGTGTGTGTGTGTGTATGTGTGTGTGTGTGTTTTTAGCATGCTTTAATTGAATGGCTTTTGGTCGTTGTCTTGTGTGTTTAAACTTGGTTAAGGTACAGTGGTAGTTTTACCTAATGGCTTTTGGTCGTTCCGTATAATTGCTTTGTTCGTTGGCTCAGTGCTTGTGGCCAGAAAGCATTTATTTGGGTCATTAGAACGTGTGTGAGTTGGTTTTCAAGTTGCATGAACAGCAATTATTTAAAGTGTTGTCAGCCTTTTCATTATGTGGATTTCACTGTAGTGTGCCAAATCAGTCGTGCGTATGATTGATGTTTTTTCTTGTGTTTTTTACTCATATATTTTGCACTATAAAATAAGACTTTTGCGTCAAATTTTGAACCAAAACACATATATTATTTTTTTTTTTGCCTTTTTTGCTTCATTTTCTTGCACTCGTTTGCCTACTTTTCCAACCATGAATGCCTTGAATTTTAATGTTTTATTTTTTGCGTCTCCTTTTGCCTTTTTTATCTTTGTTTATTTTCACATCCTGTTGTAGTTTTTTTTTTTTATGTATTTTCATGATTATAAGTAAGATTCGATTTGGCATTTAGACAGTCCATCAATAATTGATGAGCACATTTTTGTACGTTTAGCATGAATATAAAAGCGTAGGCGGCATGAAAATGGCAAGGAAAAAGCTTAGGGGTTTGGTTTTCTGTCATTCGATAATTGATTGAAGGCAAGCGAAACGTGATGGCAAGTGTAGAAGCGTGGAAAGTTATTGTCAGACTTGTGGAAAGAATAATGACAATAACATGATTTTCAATTTAATGCGCTGAGTAAAACGCCAAAGTAGCATGAAATTGTATAAGAATCATGAATAATGTCTAATAAGAGCTGAAAGGGGCAGGCTTAGAAGATGTGTTGAATTAATCATGGTGAAATCACGCAATTTACGTAATCAACAGAGGTAACATACTTTTTAGCGTCATATATTATTAATAATAAGTAAGACTCATTTATTTTCGAAGCACTTAAACGGCAAACCGCACATTTTATAATCGACAAGAAAGAAGCTATGAAAAAATGAAGAGCTACCATAAAATATTTTAAAGTTCTTCAATGTCCCATTCATTATTACCAATTAAGGTCATGTGATGGTTTAAAGTAACTTTGTTTCACCTTTTGCGACCGTAGCAACATAAACTATGCGCTTAAACCCATCATTCATGAACGAGCGTCACTTCGTTACATTCTCATTTGAATGCAAGCAAGTGAAGCGACACCAAATTTTCAAGGGAACTTGACTGTGAACCGAGCAAAGCCACTGCAGCACATTGCTGACCGCGACCACGCTTGGGGCAAACACCAAACGACCAAAACGACCATGAGCATGATCGTGAGTGTGCGTGCGTGAGTGTGAGCAAACGTGCAAGTCAGACGAGTCAGTCAAGTGAGTCGATTGAGTCGTTCGCTTGTCATATGCAATTGGTTGACCGCTCCCCGCCCGGCAGGGTTGCTGGTGGTTATGCGCCGTATGAGTCGTTGGCCACTGGCAACAACGACACGTCTCTATGAAAGTCATTCAATCTCAACTTTTTTGCACACATTTTTGCCGTTTTTTTTTGTGCAATAATGATGATGGAAAGTGTATTAATTTTCAGCTAGCGCGATTCGTTCACGACGACGCTGTGTGTGGGGTTGGTGTTTGGGTTAGGGTTAGAGTTAGGGTCGCGTTGTCCTGTCCCTTCAGGTTTTTGACTAATGACAGTTGTCGTTGGCATGTGCCGTTGCCTTGGCAACAGTTTATGTTGTTGGCCATACGCTAGAGCTTAGTTCGATGATGGCTAAGTGAAGCGAACCGAAAAGTATGCAACAAAAAAAAAAAATATACGAAAATATTTTTAGATTTTTACGCTAAAACACACACACACATAGCCACACATATGCAAATTACTCAAGCATATTAAGCGTGGTCGTCAACGCCATGTGTGTTTGTGTGAGTTTGAGTTTGAGCGATAAAGTCAAACACCTTCTCTACCCCCGTGCAACTACTATGAGTTCGCGCATGTGTGTGTGTCTGGGCTTAGCATGTCAGCTACACAGCTCACGTGACGTATGATTTATTTAAGTCTCTTACAGTGCATTGACGACCATGACTACAACGACAGCGCCGACGACAACAAACTGCCATTTTGCGCTGCAGTTGAGAACAAAAATTCTAGCACATGCCAAAAAGTATGCTATGAATTTGCTTAAACTTGCATACAAGTCAGGCAAAGTAAGCAATATGATGGCAGTCTTTTTAGGTGCTTTTCACTTTAGTTACTTGTTTGCATTGACTGTCAAAAGCGCATGAACGAAATGACAAAAGAGGACAATAAACAAGTTCAGTCATATATCTTTCTTTCATTTTTTTTCGATTATTTGCGCTTGAGTTGACAACACATGTGTGTGTGTGTGTGTGTGGTCCATGTTTCTGCCTGTGTAGTCGCCAACGATTTAAGATCATGATGTGTTAATTTCACTGCAGACGACAGTCAAGCCCAAGCCCAAGCTGAGCTAAGCGAAGCGAAGCATCACTAAAGCAAACCACCAAATGCATTCAGCTTCATTCAACATCAAAGCTCATGTTATGCTGTCTATCACAGATACCGTTGCCATCACCATCACCATCGCCGCCGCAGCAATGTTGTTGCATTATGCAAAAACGGCAATTTTCATTTTTGCAATGCAATACACTTGCATAAACTCAAAGCCATCAAGAGCACATAACCGAAGCCATTGCTCAGGCAGCAACAGTAGAAGCAGGAAAAGCTGCTCGAAGCATGCTTGCCAAGCTTGACAAGCCAACATGGAAAACTCCATTTTGTCGGTTTTGGTGGTTGTGATACATCAACGGGACGGGACACACATTAGCACACAAATTTGTTTCGGAAAAAACAAAGGAACCAAAACAAAATCAAACTCTGACACTCATTTCTCTCTCTCTCACGCACACTCAGCGCTGAGCAGCATCAATGCCTGTCGTCAGGCCAAGCAAAGCAAAGTAAAGCCAAACGCCATGTGTGGTTTCGGGTTGTGAGAACCAACCGTGCCATCATGCTCAACGTTATCATCATCATCATCATCATTATCATTATATATGATGTATAGCGCTCCTGGGCTCTGTATGCTAATTACACTCGCTTCCGACAAAGTATTTAATTTGATGTTATGCATTTCATATAATGATTCTGCGAATTATTCTCATGACTTTCAAGTCTGTCTGCAAATTTGTGCTTTTACTTTTGTTATTTGTTGGGCATCAAACTTATTTCTCTGCTCATTTTTTGGTTAATAAGTGTTGAATATTTTCAGCATATTTACAAACATTGGCAACGAAATTGAAAAACTTTTAATATGCGCGCATTTCCATGCTCTTCAACGCATTTAACTTGTATTCAAGCACATGCTTTTATCGCTATTAAACAACTTGACTCATTTACCTTTTTCTCACTCTGCCTCAATGAAATCGTCTGATGTTGTACGAGCTTTTTTGCCATGCTCTAAAAGAAAGGTAAAATCGGTTTGAAGCTCTTTCGTGTGAAATTGTTGCTAAGGCAAAAATGCTTTCATAAATTAAATATTTCCTCAACATGCTTTCAACACAATTCATCAAGGGCACAAGGCTTTGCTGCAAGTTTCTTAATTAATGCTAAGCAAATTCGTTAATTAGTAAGCGTCTTCATGTGTGTATTGCATACATCAAATGAATAGTACATGATTCATGAGCTGCCATTTTGCTTTGAGGTTCAGCAATAAAATTTCTTTAAAATGGAAAATCTCCAAAAAACGATTTCTCCTCGAAAACAGCCCTCTTTCAATTCGCCATATGCCAGAAATCTCTTTAAGATGGTTTTACAGAATTGTGAAAACTCTCAAATCATTGTCGGACATTTCGTTTAATTTAATCTTAACACAGACAAAACTCGAGGATTATTGTGCGACAAAACGAAAACTCCCGAATTTCTCCCGGTGATTTGAAACAATTATCTTCAAAATCAGCACACAACCGAAAAGGTCTGAAATAGCAAGTTTTTTTTATCATTTGACTTTGCTGACGGTTAGAAAACAAATGAAATTTATAAATAATTTTAATAAAAATAATTTTTTTTTTTTTTTTTGAAGTTGGAATTGTATCTTTTAAGCAGATTTGTTATTTCTGTTTTCATTTTGTCAATTTATCTTAAACGTTTTAGTAACGCCTTACATACATATATACAACTGTGCATAAGTTCAACACAAGGACAATACACACACATCTACAAACACACACACACACACACAGGAATAGCTCAGCTGTGTTTCGTAATCAATGTCTGAAATTCTGTGTGGCCAACAGAGTGCGAAAAATCATGCTTGAAATCAAACTAAATAAGCACGTACTTAATTTCAAAGTGAACAGCATGAAACGAACATGAACGAACATGAACACGCACAATGGATACAACCATGGACCAACACCACCTTCATTCACTGTTGAGCAAAACTGGGCCCAACAGCTAAAAGACCTTGGCAAAAAAAAAAAAAAAAAGAAAAGATGAAAATGAAAATAAAAAAAGAAGAAAGAAGAAAATTTTGGAATTTCGAAAAGCAAAAACAAAAAATACATGAAAAATGATATTTCCCCAGCACAAAATTTGAAAACTTTAAATATGAGTAATAATGATGTTGCTGCTGACGATAATGATGTTGATAATGATGTTGATAATGTCGTTGTGTTGCCTGCCAGCACGTCTGTCTGCCCCACTGCCGCCCAACCCTGAAGTGTGGCATCACTGGCTGTCGCTGTGGGAGTTTGTATGGCAGAATTGTTGTCCCGTCTGCTTTGTAGCGGTCTCTGTGTGGCACAAAGCCACTGTTTGATAGGTTTGTGTGTCGTCGGCCTAACTAAGCCGCCGGATGATGTTGATTATGATTTTGTTGTTTTTAAGTGATGTTGTTGTTGTTGTTGTTGTTCACTGTTGTCATTTACTAACCGACGGCACAGCAAATGTTTGCTACATTGCCTTTTTGCCATGTCCTTAATTATAATGATGCCGCACGATAATTCATACAATGGCAGCGCACAAAATTTTGCTGACTTTGACTTAAATATTCAATGTTATTAAATTTTTGTACTCCAAGTTCTTTCTGTATTTGCACGCATTTATTATACAAGTACAATTCATGGCGTGAGCTTTAATTTTACGCGTCGTCGACAAAAGTTTAGCAAATGAAAACAATGTAAGAAACTTGCACAAATTAAGTACGTACACAAATACAAAGTAGTGAAACGCAAACTGTTGCAAACGTTGCTTTTGTTGCAACATCATCATCATCGTCATCATCATCGGCCACAGATGTTGCTCCAAGCGCATGTTTCTGTTGCAAACATGCCTAATTAAATAACGAATTTATACATCGAATGGTGTCAGCCAACGCCAACACTCGAAGTTGCATAAATGATGCGTTCGGCATTGCTCGGTGAGTGCGTTGAGTAGCGAAATTCAATGCAAACAAAGTTCATGCCATTTATGGAAATTGTTTGTGCTCTCGCATAATTTTGCTGCTGAATTACACAAGTCATGCTCAAGTTTGGTTCAGTTGCAAATTTCTATTGACATGTTTCTTTTGTTGTTGTTTGGTGATGTAGAAATTGTGACATTTTCCGTTATTTAAGTTGAGCAAATCAAATGAATTTCAATAAAGAATTAAATGCTTTCAAAGCTGTTGAATATACTCGTCTTATATGCTCCATAACACTAATGAGCGTAGCCTTCGTTCTGTCCTGTTTGTCAGGCGTGCTAAGAATATAATTATGTATAACAGCAAAATTAACATAAATTCAAAATGGCTGACTAAGCCAAGTACATGCTGCATATCATTAGCGATAGATACGCCAGATAAGCAACATTTTGTTAGACAAAGACTTGACCTGAACAATCTATACGCGGTGATAAGCATACGATTCAGAGCAAGAAGACAACTGCCATAATTGCTAGAGAAGTTGTGTTGTATGTTGCAAAGTGGGGGAGTATGACTTTATGCTTACCTATAAAGGCAACGTGATTTTACACAATGCGCGTAATTGGTGTCTAACACATTTGAGGTGTTCTCTAACGTTGTAAAAGTGTAAAAGAGTGAACAACTTACTCAAAACAGAGCCTTGACTTAGCAAAGCTTGTGCTCTCTTACAGAACCAGTTTTATTAACACACCCAAAAATACGCCAAGAGACCACAACCTTAATGTATCTTTTTGTATATTATTAAGTGATAGAAGTGTAAGTGAGATAGAACATTTTTGACGAAACTTTCCCAACACTTGTTCACAATTTCGGTCTTGTAAAATTTCACAAGCGCTCCATTACTCCAACAATATGTTTAAATGTTACTGTAACTGAATTGTGAAAAGCAATTTCCACACCAACATCATAATCAACTTCATTATTCAGCTTAAAAACTTTGATAACACAAAACGATTTAATTCATAATGCTCAAACGTCCATCTTTGGATGAGCGCTTAAATCATTTTTCTTAGTTTTAATTTTTAAACAAAATAATTTGATTTTCTTAATTTCTCATTTTTATTTTGCTTTAGAAGTTGAGTAAAAGAATCTCTGCTCTTGCATACCTTTTTACTTTGGATGCATGTACTATCCCTTTCAGTCTTATCGTTGCACTCTTTTACACCCAAGAGGCACTCAAGCGTTAATCAAAGTAGAATCAAGCGGAAACTTACGAAAAACTTTTATGCAAATTTTCTGCAAATTTTCTCAACATTTTTTTACAGAGTATAAATTGTTTTTTTTTTTTTTTATTTTCTATTTTAAAGCATAGCTAACAGACACACTACTTTGTTGTGCTCAGAAGAACTTGGGTGTTTTGTTGTATTTTTGTATGTTGTACTTTTACCGTACGCCACATTAAACATTTAAATAACCTTTTAACCTATGCAGGACCCAAACCAATACGCACCTGTACACTTGGTTGCACAACTTGGTGTTCAGCGCGTGGAAACGAGGGGGGACATGAACTGAACGAACATTGAAGTACACTAAAGATACGCTAAGCTGTTAGCATCAAACTTACGCTTGAAATGCACAAGAAGCACCAACACACACACACACACAGAGACACAGACCAACGACCCACATAACGCCACGCGTTTAAAAATAGAGGGCAACAAAATACTTATGTATTATGCAACTATTAACTTAGACAGACAAAGAAAAAAACAACAACAAAAGCAAAAGCAAAAACAAATAAACGAAAACAAAACAGTATAGAATACAAAAAAAAAAAAAAAATCAAAATTGAAGAAGCACGTGGAGGAAGCACTCAAATTCCCATTGAGTTGTTGTATATACAAACACACATACAAGCACACATGTGCGATATTTTCTTTAAGGTGTCTATGTTATGGAAACGCTCGCCTACGGTAGCGTCTTTGAGTGGCAGGATGGAAGCGTAATGCAAAAGACTTTACACTCATGCAAAATGCTGTTGTATGTGTATGAGCCGCACTTCTAAAAGGAAACTTGAAACGACAGACATTAACATTCGTTGGTCTGCGTTCGGTTGGGTTGGGACAAGCTGGGGGAGGAGCACGTGGAGCACTTCTTAAAGTCAACTTCACATTATGTCAAGCGGTGACTCTCATGCGCGTTGCTTGCTGCCTACAAAGCTTGCGTTATCTCTCATTCTTATACTCATCTCTCTGGCCCTCTCTCCCTTTCTTACCAACACATCGCAGCCGCTTGCTTTTATATGCGTATTATTTTTACATATTTTGTCATGGTTGCAAACGTTTGCCATAATGTTGCACGAATACACGCGTGCCTCTGCAGTAGCTGTACAGCACCGGAAAGATAATGATTGTCTTACGTGCTACTTTTGGCAGAGGACGTCGGCGGCGCTTCAAATGAAGAAACAAAAAAAAAAAAATGGTGAAGAGAAAACAAAGCCTGTCGGCAAGACTTGTCTTCATGTTCGACAGAGCATAAGAGAAAAGTCAAACGCCCACCTTTTCTACACTCACATATACACACACACTAGCATACAAAGTCAAACAAAACTCACACATACACTCAAACACGAAAAAAAAAAAAAAATACAAATAGAAACGTTCGCACGCTTGTGGCAAGTTTGCATACTGTTTATGACATTTATGATGGCATTCTATAGCATATTTTTTGGCGCTTTGCACGCCACTCAAAAGACCATTTTTATTAGTCGGTGAGGGTTTGAGGGATTGCGCACGTCCGTCTGTCTCCTAACCGATGATCTACGTGACTATTTTATGTGCCTCCTGCGACAGAACGACCCAAGCCAAGCCAACCTAACCCAACCCAACTGAACCCAACTACAATATTGCTACTGATAATAACCGCAAAACAAAAAAAAAAATTATGCCAGCAGGTTAGCGCATTATTTACATAGCATATATTTTGACGCAATTTGCCTTTTGTTTTTTCTTATTTCATTTTCATTTTGTGTAGCATATTTTTCGACGCCAACTCCATTTCCGGCAACATCATCAGCATCATTTAGGTTCCTTGTAATTTTGTGGCTTTTCTCTTTGTGAGTGGCTACGCGTAAGCACCTTATTTATTTCTTACCTAACGCGCTTCGTTTCAGTATTTTTTAAGCCGCTTGACTGATGCCTGGCGACCCTAAAAGTATGCTATACCCAACATGCCGCAAAGCTCCTTTGCGTCTAGTGTAATTTTTCAACATTATTGTGTCATACTTTTAGGTGCTGTCCCCACCACAAACAAAAAAAAAACATGAAAACAGAAGCCCAGAAAAAACAAAAAAAAAAAAGAAAATGCACAACTGTTTCTGGTTTCTTGCACGCTTGCTATGTTTTATAGTCTACTTTCGCGCTTCGACAACACTCGAAAATAAAACAGAATCCCACGACTTGTCAACATAATAAATGCCTTAAGATTTATTTGATAACTTAATGTGCCCGTCTCTGTTCGCCAATGTGGCCTTGTATGCCATTATTCTTCTGTCTTTGTTTTTGTTTTTTTTTCTTTGTGTGTATTCTTTGTGTTTTGCTATGCGCCTAAAAGTCGTTTTTCTACTTTGTTTAATTTATGAGCCACACTCATTTTGATGTATTTTGAAGTGGCTTTGATTGTACTTTTCGTCTGGCATTTTTCATTGTACTTTGCGCTTTTATTTGCTGTTGATGAATTTATAATGAAGCGTTTGCAATTTGACATGACTTGAATGACATTTACGAAAATAGGTTAAAATGCGGTTGGGTTAAAGGTTCATGCTGCATGCGCCATCATTAAATATTAAGGTTTGTTTACGGCAAGAAACTGAAAGCTACAAAATAAATCAATAAGTAACAAATACAAAATAAAAATATGAAACTCTTTTTGTATTTTAATGTATTTGGGCTTGGAGCCGGACTTGATGCTAAGTATTGTTGAAATAAATAAGCCGAAAGGAAAGAAATCGGCCAATATTCAAATTATTAAATAAATACAGTCTAAAATTTTTCCTTTTATATAATTCTAGTCTACTGATATGTAAGCCAAAGCTAATAGCTCTTAATAATAAGCATCCATGTATGGTTTAGTATCTCTCTTATCGACCACAATTCAATTTTATATTGGACAGATACATTTTAGAATATTTTTTCTTACACAAATTGTCTAATTTATGTATTTAAAAACCAGTGAGCTTAAAAAAATAATATAAAAATCGACAGGTCTTTTTTTGGTGAAGTCACAATTAAAAATCAATGCATACTTTTAGTCAGCTGTTTGATAAAAATGATGATGTGTTCGTGCCAAAATGAATTTATCATGTTTTATATATTTCGGCTTATATTTGCTTAACCCAAAACTTTAATCGAATGTTTCATGCTTTGTTGCTGTTTCACGCCGATTTTTTTACATGCCTGAAAAATTTGCTTACGGCTCGAAACATACTTTGCAATCTGCAATCAACGCACGATTGCTCATATGCATCGGCACGTAGTCAACCCAATGTTACAATGAATAAATACTGAAAGAGTCGTGCACAAAAATTTTTGCACCAAAGTAAATATACTGCAAAGTTGTTCTTCAAATATATTTTTCATTTCATTTTATTTCACTTCGAGTCTCTGAATTTTTTTTTTTGATTTTTATTTTATTTTTTAACACAAAAATATATTTCATTATTCATCTTCCGGGGAAAAACAAAAAAAAACTAACAGACCAAAATGGTAAAGTAAACGAAAAGAGACGCAAAACAAAAACAAAAAAAAGGTAAAGAAGAAGCTAAAAACAATGAATTCGTTTTAATGTATATTTTTTACTATTTGTAAAGGCACATCCGGCGTAAAAATCAAAACTGACGACAGTACGAAAAACACAAACACAAAATGGCGCCCATGTGTGTTTGGCTTTGTGTGGGTGTATATTTATTTGTAATTTTTGTTGTTGCATAGCGCCAGGGGCGCATATAAATGTCACTCTGGAAATTTCAACCGGCGTCAGCTGCCTTAGCGTCTCCCTCTGTTTTCGGCCTGCACTTTGTGCACCCTTCACCGCGTGCACATGCTCACGTCCACTTGATGCCGCTGCCTCTAGCATGCTGGGACGCTGGTATGCTTCTCAGCGCCTTAGCGCTTTGGGAACTTGCAAACTTTAAGCTACACTGTGCCCCCGTGTGCCATGGCATTTGTCGACTTTTCCGATTGCGTTTCACTTTTTTTGTTTTTCTAAATGTTGTTGTTATTGTCTTTGTTTGTTTTTGTTCTGGTTCGGTTTGTATATGAATTTGTGCCTTTGTTTGATTTGAAGCGAGAGCGAAAATCTTGTTGTTCTTTGCTTTTTTCTGACGCTTTGTGACAATTTCATTTATATTTCGCCACCCGTTGCTGTCTGTATATGTTCCTACTGCTGCTCCTGTTTTGTATGCTGTCAAAACTTTTTTTCTACACAAAGCTTTCAGGCTAAAACTCAATTACTTATATCCTTTCTATTAGACTGGCTCGGCATGGTGTGACGTGGCGTGGCGTGGCTTGTCTTGCCATGACTGTCTACCAACACTTCTCCCGCCTGCCAATTGCCGTTCAAGCCCCTTTTGATTACTCTTCTCTTCACAACATTTTACAAATTGTTGCTGAAAGTAGTTTTCGTTTTACTTTTTTCTTTCCCTTTGTTTTGTGTTTCTTTTTTGTTTTTTTGTTTTTCTGGTGAGTAAAAGTTTGATTCTCTTCTGATTTATTGTACGTCAATCGGCATTGAGTTTATGCTCAACTTTTGTTTGTGCCTTGTTTTCTGTCTTGGGTATTTGTGTGCTTTTGTTTCACTGTCTATTTTGTTTTGTCTTGTTTCGATTGTTGTTTTTTTGCTGTCGATTCTGTTATAGCATGACGTTTGTGCTAACAATTTACTTGTGCAATGAGGCGTATACGTAATCGGCTTTGTCGTATAATGTTTTGCTGCCTTCCGTCTATTTTGAGTGCTTTAATTTGTCTGATTGACTATGCATGGAATAATTTAATGGTATCATTTATCGTTGAGCTAATAACAAATAAGTTTGTTAAAACGAAATAACAATCAAGTGCCGAAAAGTATGCTTTGTATTAACGTATATAGCACATAAAACAAAAATGGGCTTGTAGCATGCTTTGAGGATAGCAAATAATGTTTGCACAGCTTGTAAAGTAAATTGCTTTAATCTTTTACCTTTGTTATACATCATAGTATACGTAAATAAGAGAAAATATAATAAAGCAAACTTATAGGTATTATGCACAAACAAATGTTAAGAAACGCTTGTTCACAGAACGATTTTTGACTTAAGTATGCATCGAACCTTCAATGGAATTACATATTTTAAGCTCCGCTGCAAACAATTTAATTTTCAGAAAAAGGCACATTTGTTACATACAACGAAAATTCCTTGAATATCCTTGTAGTAATTTACAATTCATTAATAAAGTAAAATAGAAAGTACACACATACATATATTCAAGCACTATGAAAATATCAAAAACTAACAAACACAAAAAGCAAAATTGTAATTAAATTGCAATAAAATGCAACACAATTAAAACTGCAATTTCCACTTGCAAATAGACAAAAATGAATTATTCGCAATAAATTTGCCATGAAGAAAATGTAATAAAAACACAATTTCACACACACACAAAGACACTAACCGAAACAGAATATTTTAGCAGACAAGCACACTTAAGGACACAGACATACACTGAAGAAGTTGAAAAGTACTTTTAGTAAATGATAAATAAATAAATGAAAATTCTACGAAGGCTTCAAACAAAGGGACAGGGCAGTGAATGCGTTGAAAGCATTCGAAGAAGTATTTTGCCCTCCAGACAAACATTTTAAACTCATTCACAAACTTTAAAATACTTTTACCTCAACTCAATGAGACCCAACGCCCCAACTTGTCTTAATTCAACTCGCAAATCGACTCATTGTAGGCGTACGTTCGTCTACATTGCTCAAAGACGGACACACTGCATATCAAACTTATGGACCTCAGTCACCCTTGCTCTCGCCCATGAACTGGCGCAATGGTGTTGAATCGAGGTCAGTTTGTCTACTTGAATGTCCAACTTAAGTTTCAATTAGTAAAATTAAATGTTCTTATGAGATTCAATTTATTTGTAAATAACTTAAGCACAATTTGGGGCAAAAGTAACCAAAAGTATCTCGAGAAGAAAAAATAAAGCTGAAAGAGTATGAATTCAAACACACTCACACACATAGACAAAAACACACTTGGCAATAAATAAATTGCAGGGATTTTCGCTTTCCTTCTCATTTGCGCTCATTTGGTCATGTCCTTTTTTTTTTTTTTCCTTTTAAATACTTACTTTTGTGTCTGTTGCAAGTACAAGTGGCGTCCCTTGCTTCATGTCCATCTTCGTGTCAAATGTCTAACATGGTCGCCCCATTTCAAAGTTGTATTCTCACAGGTGCCACAAGCAAAAACAAAACGGACATGACAAGCAGACTGCCTGAGACAACATTCAACAAACTGTAGACAATTTCTACCACACAATTTGTAGACACTTCTTACTATTAAAAGATATTTTTTTTTACCACCTTACTGTAGGCTTTTTGTTTTTATTTCTTTATTGTTGTACATTTTCATTAATTTGGCCATTTGAATTTTTGATTTCGTTTCAGAATACTGCCGAGCCCGTCTACTCACCCACCATGGCCGGTGGCTTGTTCTCCATTGATCGTGTGTTCTTTGAACGCTTGGGCTTATACGATTCCGGCTTTGATATTTGGGGTGGTGAGAATCTAGAGTTGTCGTTCAAGACATGGATGTGCGGTGGTACACTAGAAATTGTGCCCTGTTCGCATGTGGGACACATTTTCCGAAAGCGTTCGCCTTATAAGGTAAGTTACAAATTTTTAGTTTTCAAATGTGAAATGATAAATCAAAGAGACATGACATTTGAGAATAAGACATTCGTAAGACACTTGCTTAAGTTTTTTCTAGACCAAAAGTATACAAAGGAATTATTAAAAATGTTCTTATCGACGAGCCAGACATATCCTTTTATCCTTACCAATGTGTTTCAGAAAAGAATCCCTTTTGAGGAGATCCAATTTACCCCTTTAGCACAGAGACTGTAGTGTAAATTATGACTTTAACCAACGGAATATAGAAATTTATTAACCATCGTCATTGTCATAGATACAAACTATTAATTCATTTTACCCATTATGTGTCTATTTTTTACTTCAAGTATAATTTGTTTAACTTTTTAATTGTTTTTGTTTTACAATTTTATTTTTTACAACATACCATCAAAATAACAAAGTCCATATTTAGAGCTTAGTTTTTCTTTG
>JBAMBP010002393.1:0-137505 GCA_037044515.1 Phortica magna
ACATAAGCAGCACTCAGCCTTGAATGCCTTTTACCATGTCGTTGGTGAAAGTTTTTTATTGAATTCTTTTTGCCACCACACATGTGTTTTTGTTGTTGTGCGAAAAAATGTTGAGTATTTTTTGTTTTATTTGTTTTTTCTTTCTTTTTTGTTTTTTTTTTGGTACAACTTGCATTTTAAATATTTAATGAGCTTGTGTGTGCGGTTTCGTGCGCCTGTCTTTGAGCGCCTATTTGACATCATTATCACAGCCATCATCATCAACAACAACAACAACACACTACTGAGCTCAACTTAGGTCGTCATTTAGCAGTTATCTATGTTGAGATTTGTTGAAAGCGCGTCTTTTGACGTGTGTAAATTGTGTGCGCTAAAGAGTTAAATGAGTTTTAGTACTGTGCTATAAATACTTTACTGCAATTGAGTTTTATTGTTTGTGCACTTAAATATTAAACGCAAATTTTACAAGCATAAGTTGTTTTAATTTAAAAAATTTAATTGAGAAACTTTTCAAGACAGCTTACAATTTGTTTTTTTACAAGACTTTGCATGAAAACAGTGTTTTGATACGGCAGTTCGAACCTTTGTTCCGTGAATTTGAGCTTTTCTGCTTTAAATACAATTCTGAACTCATGTTATAAGTCAAAATGGTGCTTCTTTAAATTGCTTTTCTAAATTTTGAGTAAGTCTATAAGTTGTTTGTCAAACAAACCCTTTTTGAGCACAGTTTGTTTCGACACATGTTCAGATTGATGTTTAAAATGCTCGTACGGTTTAAGGCACGAATCAATCATGCCCTTTTTTAGCTGCTCAATAAAAGTTTGATTCACCTTTATTTTGTAAGGGTTCAAGTTTCGGTTCGATCCGAAAAAACGTTTGAAATTTGACTTTAATATAAAAACTCACAAGATTTTTCATTTTGCTCAAGAGACACAATAAATATATGATTTAATTTCTTGCAGCTTAACTTTATGAACATCTTTTCTTACTAAAAAATAAAAAAAAATCTAAAGTTTTCACTTTAATGCTTGCTGCTTCAACAAATCCTTCATTCTCAAGTTTTTGATGTCTTAAGCCTTGCTTGACGCTTCAATTTAGTTGTCTTAACTCAAGTCAGCGCTTGACTTAACCCAAAGTGCATCATATCAAGTGCAATTTCTTTGAAATTCAATGTGTCTCAACTGAATTGAAGTATGATAGAATATAATAGTGGCACACATACATAAACATACACGCATACACTTGCTTATATACTTATGTGCTGTTCAAAGGACTACTCGAAAATACTCATACGACGCCGCAACAAACAATTGTGTCACATGCCAAAGCGTCGCACACCGCCCTCATCGTCGAGGCTTAAGTCAAGTTCTACTTTTGCTTGGTGTGTCTCCTTTTTCATACAAACCAACAAACAAACGCACACACACACACACACACATACACATATACTTGTGCTACTAGAGAAGTCAAGCGTCGTTTGTTTAGCTATGCACATGCAAAGGTACACGGCCTGTCTGTCTGCCTGTCTGTCAGTTTGTGTGTCGGTCGAAGTTGAAGAAATTATATGAATAAAAATCATGACATTTTTGCTCTTTGTTTTTCTTTTTTATTATATATTAATATTGTAGTTTGCAGTTATTGTTGTTAAGCATAACTTTTGCAACAAACAATGTGCACAATAAGTAAAAATAAGCAAGTAACAATAGCATTGTTGTTGTTGTTGCTGGGTTGTTATTGTTGTAAAATGACAACCGCGAACAAGCCAAGAAAACAAAAGACAATGTCAACTATTTTGAACAGCAAGAAAAATGTAGCAGCACAAGAAGAAGCAGCAGAACAACAATAACATTAAGTATAACAAGTAATGTCAACGGTAAACAATAAGTTTGACATTTTGCTAAAAAATGGCAAAACTTGTTTCCTGTGCTTTTGTGCGCCATTTGTCTCTCTCTTATTTCTATTTTTGTTGCATTCATTTTTGAAATGAAATAAAGTGCAAACGTTGGCGAAATGTTTGGCACGTTTGAAAAATACAATAGCATACAGCAAGGCGCTGTATAGCATTTTAATGCTTATTGCTTTGAGTAGAAATGATGCGCTCAGCAATTTTTCTCAAGTAATGAGAATAAATTCTGCTAAAAAGATGTAATAATAATCATAATTAATGAAATGCTTTTTTTTTATCTTTACAGCACTTCATGCCATCAACAACAACAACAACGAGAACAGAACGCAAACAGCCGAATAAGCAGTTTAAATAGAGTACACATAAAAAAAAAAAAACTAAGGTAATTCTTGTGAAATTTTTAATAAGCAAACAAGTTGCTTCTAATTACGCATTAACATGTTACGCCATGAAGTTTGCAGAGTCTTTGACGCTGGCTAATTAAGCCGAAGCCGTCATCATGTGCACTGTTGTTGTTGTTTCACTGTTGCCGTTTGTCAAACAGTTGTTTAGCAAAGCAAAGTGCAGAAAATAAATGCACAACAGACCTTAAATGACTCATTAAGCGGCGTCAATGCGCGCTTTTGATTTATAATTCGCAGCCACATAGGGGCGCAGCATGTGTGCTTCATGTCCAAAACGACCGACGTTGTCTGTCGTCTGTGGCCTCGAGCAACTGAACCGTTGACAATTTCATCAAAGCGTTGCAAGAATCCGTCTGTGCTATAATGTGCTTTGCAATTTGATTTTGCCTGTTGGCATATAATTTCAATTTAATTCAATTAAGACGATAATTTTTTAGGCTGCATGAGCGGCTGAACTGACTTGACTTAATTGCCTGTAATATTTTTTATAGTTCATTATAAAATACTTATAAAAAAAATATACTATAAAGTTAATTTAACGCTTGAATCATGCATGATTGTTAAGCGCTCAAATGTGTGTGATAAAAAGTTGAATTAGTTTTAAAGAAAAGTTAAGAAAACTTGTTTTAAAACATACTTTTTCTTGTTTTTGGATACGAAGCTTTCTAAAACTGTTTAAAATCAGTGCCAATTAGTGTAATGTTTCATCTTCGAAGCATACCACAAAAAAAAGCAATCATTGCTTAATCAATGTGGGGAGGAATTTTTATAATTCGGGATTTTTTTTGTTTTTTGTTAAGTAGGTTTTGTTATTGAATGACAACAAATGTAGATCCAATAAAGTTCTGTTAGGAAATATGATTGCAAGAAGTGAAAAATTGTTTCAAGATAAAAAATTGAATCTGAAAGAATTTTTTTCAGGCTTCTTCTTCAGTCTTCACAACTCAAGGACGCTCAAATCAAGCATCACTTATCATAGGCTTATTAAATAAGCCAGAAATGATCATTTCAGTCATCTTTTGCCTACACTCATCACCTTTTTTTATTTCTCCTATCAAGAAATTTCTTTTACTTAATGCTTGTTTTGACAACATATGTACGGTTCTTGTAAGCTATTAAAATAAATTCAAGCTATTCTGTTATTGCATTTTATTGTTTTGTTTTTTGTTTGCTGTTTTGAAATTTACAGCCTCGCTTATTAAACACAAATTTACTTGGTTTGTTTAACTAGATTTTATTTTATTATTCAAATTATGGCACAAAATTTGGTTGCAAACTACTGCAATGAAGTACGACAACAACAACATCAGCAATGACGACGTCGACGACGCCGTTTCATTCACGCTGTTTTTTGACCATGCCAATTAATCAGTAAAGAAAGAAAACACAAAAACAAAAACTCAGCAAAGTCAGCACAGCATGGCACATCACTCAAAACATTGGCCAGTTAAGCCTTTGACGAACAGGCGAAAATCACCAGCACACATTTTGCATTCAACGTCATTTTCATTAACCTTAATTAGCGTGCAGCCGACATAAATGGCAACGAACGAGTAAGCGAATGAACAAACGACCTGAGTGAACAGAAGAGAAGCGTAAAGCAGCTCAAAGCCATGCCTGCCTGTAGTGCATTTGGCACAGTCGCCGTTGTCGTCGACGTCGACGTCGACGTCATTCAAATAAGAGAGAGTGATGCGTTCGAACGCAGGTAGTGAGGCCGCAAACGAAACTTTTGTTGCTTCTGGCTCTGGCTCTGACTCTCAACTAAGCATGTGCGTGCATGCATTTTGAGTGCCAATTGCTGGCGTGCGTGTGTGTGTGTGTGTGTGTGCTTTGCCTTAAAACAGTGAGTAATGTTAAGTGCAAGTGTCATTTGTTTTTGCTTTTAGTGTTATTTGTTGTCTTTTGTCATTTTTGCATTGCCTTCCCGTGCATATATGTCATACATATGTACATATGTGTGTATGCATGAATTATTGTTGTTCTAATGTGTTGTGCTGTGCGAAAGTTGATTGCTACTTTTGTTATTGACAGTGACTGTGAGTGTTTAAGTATGTGTGTATGTTGACTTTGATCTATAAAAGTGTTAATTAGTTTCGATCTTTTTTCACACTCTCTTCTGTCTTGTATTACTTTTGCTAACTTTTTGTGTGTGTCTATTACAATAAGTAAACTGGATTGTTGTGCTTAATGCTTAATCTGTTTTGTTTTTATGCTTTACACACTTTTGTTTTTGTTCTTATTATTGTTTTTGTTGCTATTTTATGTATGTCAGCATTATGTCAAATGTGTCTTGTCTTTCGCTTTGACTTTTCGCCACTTTGATGACGCCTTTGGTTCTGTGGCAACTACAACAACAACAGCAAGTGGTACGCCTTCGCCGCCTATGCCGCCTTAATGTTCTTCTTGTTGTCATCATCATCATTGTCATTTGGCTTGATTTACTTGCGCAAAACTTTCACGTAGCTCATTTGTCAAATGGAAATTTTGTCGCGTCTGTCACGTTTTTATGTTGTTGTTTGTTTGTACAACAACAATTGATGTTGGGCAGGTATGAATACATACACACACACACATACACTTGTATAAGCACATGGCATGTAGGCTGCGGTAGTCAAGACACAACAAAGTTGCTCAAGGTGTTGCTCAAGCTGAAGCTGTGAACTGTTGGCTGGTCAAGGCGTGGTAACAGCGCAGGCGGTCGGGGGCGTTTGCGTCAACTCAAATCTTTACAGAGAGTTTATCTTGTCAATAAAGTTCTTGACACCTTTGTTTCATTTGTAAGATTGTTTCGTTTTCTTTACTTTGCTTTACTTTCATTTATTTCACCTTTTTTATTTCGAGATTTTGCTTGTGCTAATTTTTTTGTTGTCTTACATTTTCGCACAATGAAAAATGTGTTTTATGACATTTTGAGTTTGTTTAATGTTTTAATAAATATTAAAACAACATTATTTTTCAAAGTAGATACACACACATTTTCTAGCATAATCAAGTGTAATAAAATTTCTTACATTATTTGTATGCATTTTTTTTTTAAATTAAAAGATTTGCCACTCAATGTTCTTCTTACGCATACTTTGCGCAACATGAAGCATAAATTTTATTACATTTAAACGTATATTTTTAGAAAATTCACACTTACATTTGGCAAAGAGCTACGAAGTATCTTCTCTATGCGCATATATTGCACAACAAGTCAACAAATTAGCACTGTTTACACAAACAAGCATTGAGTAATGCTTGAGTGCACCAACAACAAATAAAAACAACATTTGTCGTCTTTATTTTAAATATTATTTCGAAATATTTGCCTTAACTTTTGGCTTAGTAAGTTGACCAAAACAAATATACATGTACAGTTCAGAGCGCATAAACAACAACGTCGCACGGCAATGAAATATTTCAAAGAATTCTTGAAATCAATCAAATCACTTCGTGTCTGCATTTGCGAAATTGTACGTTTCTGCAATAAATAACATCTTTTCGCTAGAAAAATGTTCTTTCTTTTGTAGTAATAAAACTCAACAGGCGCATTGTGTAAGATACAAATATAAACAGGCACTCAACTGATTAAATTTTCAAGAAATTGCAATTTAAAGTTTAAAAAATACAGAATAATGAATGTTAAAAGAATTATAAATAACAAAAACAACAAAATTATGGATAATTTGAATTATTTATTGCATTTAATTGTTTGCCGTACAACAATGAAGATTATTTATTTAAATGCTCATACAACGAAGTTGCTAAAGCAATGAACCCGCAATTAAAATTCGCATAAATTAAACGAACCTTTGAGAATTGTTGCTATTAACATGTTTTAACACTGCGCGGCATTGTACAGTTGAAATTTTAGGCAAAAACACGTAATTATTATATAAATTTAAAAACACCGCCTATGTTACATAGCGTTGCGCAGCGCATAAGGCAGTCTAGTATTTTAACGCGCTGAAGAAAGTGGAGTGTAGCTTAAGCGCAAATTTGCTATAGTAATGCATGTGCTGTGCGTTGGCATGAAACATCGGAGATGGCGTTTGGTATTAAATTTTGAAACACTCTTCGTCTTACACATCCTTCTATGTTATATACTGGCACACAACACATAGGGCAGTGCAGTTATAAAATGATAATTGCACGAATTTCGTGGAAACGTTGCGTGAGTGTATATATTGAACGACGCGTAGCTAAGTGCATACATGCTGATGTAATGCATGTGCTGTGCGTTGGCATGTAACATTGGAGATTACGTTTAATATTACTCTGTAACACTTTTCGTCGTACAACACGTTCTATGCTACATAGTGAAACACAACGCATAAGGCAGTGCAGTTATTAAACGATAATGGCACGAATTTCGTTGAATCGTTGCGTGAGTGCATATGCGTTAGAGTGACGCGTGTGCTTTGCGGCGTCTGATAACATAGGATGTGATTTATTAAAACAATTTTTCACACTCTTAGTATCTGCTTTTTTTATTTACCAAAATAGCTAAATTTTTAATTTATAAACCGAAGAGCTTCTATTATTTTTGGCCATATTTTGAATTTTATGACCAAAACTAATTGCAAATTGCGCGCTTTCAACTGCAAATCTGTTTGCTATCTTATTTCCTCATGCCTGCCGCGCACGGACGCTCCTTTGTCCAATGGCAATTTCAATTTGTTAAATCATTATCTGTAAAATTGTTTGTGTAAACAAAAGTTTTAATTTCTTATTTCAACTTAATTGCTTTTGGTCACTTTTTGCCGCTTCCTCTTCTTCGTACGTTTGTTTTCGACTTCAGCTTTTGGTTTGCCACTTCAATGTTGAACTTTTGAACTTTTCAAGGTAAGAACAACATGTGCTTTGCTTTGCTTCATGTTTTTGGGTCTTTGCACCTATTAAAGTTTTTAATTTCTCAAAAAGAATTATAATTTCTTTTGCTTGTTTTATATTTTTTGCTGTCTCTGCTTTGCTTTGTTTCTGTTTCTGTTTCTGTTGTCTGTCTTATATCTGCAATAAAATCTGCCGCAGCCGCTTAACTTTTGTGTCTGTCCATCAGTCTGTCTGTCTGGTGGCGTTCAAGAGGTCGCAAAACAAAGAAAGAAGAAAAAAAATTAATTAGCACGCAAACACGACTGACCAAAAAGCAAACACACACAATTTTTGTTTCAAGTGTAAGAAAAGTAAAAAAAAAGAATAGAAAATAATAAAGATAAAGAAATATAAAAATCATATTCGTTGTTTGTCTTGTGCGAAAATTATTATGACGTTTGGTTCATTCAGATACATTTTTTTATTGCTTTTTTTTATTTTTGAAATTTACATTTGTGAAATCTGAATTTTTAATGCTTTCTTCTTGAGTTGTTACATTGCGGCATTTGTAATTATGTAAATGATTATGTTGCTGTAGGCGTGGCACTTAGCATTTGCATTGGGAATGAATTGGTAAATTTCTTTTATTGCCGTTGAATGGAAATTAGAAAGGTTGGCACGCCATCTGTACGTCAGTTGGAACACTACTGGGACCACCCACGTAATTGAGGCTTGAAGACACAAAGGTGAAGGTAATAAGCGACTGTCAGTGTTTTTAAAGTGACAGCAAGAGTTCTCAAGATGTTTTAAGAAGAGTAGGGAAATATTAAGGAGATATTCTCAACACGTGCGCAGTTTTCTCAGATGTATTGAAGCTTCTAACAAAGGGATAGGCATATTTGTTCGCTTCCGCCTGACGAAGAATGTTGGTAAAGTTGGGTTTTCCGTCAGGCTTTGAGTTTAAGCTCAATAACATAAAGTGCTATACTTATTTCCAATCTTGGGATCTCATTGTGGTATTCTAACTTGGCTAGGACTTTTCTAAGGTATAATAGTTTCACTAATATGGTGGTCTGTGCGATGATTGAAGAATAATGCTTGAGTAGGGTGGTGTCTAAAGGACGGATTCTCAACATATCTGCAATTTTCTCAGGTGTACTAAAGCCACTAATATAGGATTGGAATAATTGTTCGCTTCCGCTTGACGTAGAAGGTTGGTAGAGTTGGAATTTTCGTCAGACCCTGAGTTCAAGCTCCCTAATATAAAGTTGTATATTTGTTTTCGCTCTCGGGATCTCATTGTGGGATTTCAACTTGAGCCGAAGTTTTCTTAAGCTTAATAGGTTCACTAATATGGTGGTCTGTGTATTTATAAACTCCTGTCTGACAATTAATACCTCACACATTTTAGTCAAATCAATCGTCTCATCATCAAACTTTCCCACGTCAACTCTCTTCCTCGTTCTTTCTTTTTCAGCAATTTCCTTTATAGCTTCAATAAAGTTTATTAATTGCGCCAAAAATGCTATTAAATTTGTGCCAATTATCTTTCTTTTTTTTATTAGATTTTTTCTGTGATCATTTCCACTTGCTTAATTCTAAAGACATGTATCTTTGCGATTGCAGATATAAGTCATTACTGCAAAACAGCTGCCAATCTCATGAAATGTGTCACACACACACACACACACACACACACATAAACAATTTTAATATCAGAAATCTAACATTTTGTGCGCATTGAGTTCATTTATGCAGCGATGAGTTGAGACGCGCAACCAAAAGCAAAGAATATCTATCATTTGATCCGCTACATTTTTGGCTTAAGTGGCCTTTTGCGTGCCTATCTGCATGAGTATATCGCATGGTAGCTGCTTTTTGTTGTTGTTGTTGTTGTCGTCTTTTTTTTTTTTGTTTTTGTACAGAAAAAATATTTGCCGCTGCAATTTAAACATGCATGCATGTATCTCCTTCACGCGCTTATCGTGCGTCATCGAATTGCTGCTGCTGCTGCCGACAACGACGACGATAATAATGATGGTCAACATGATGATGATGATGATGATGTTAGCGATGGCGATGATGACCGACATGATAATCATCAGCATTGTATGCTTGGGTGTTGGCTGCTGTTGCCGTTGTTGTTATCGTTGTATTTCCCGCATACATTTCATACACACACACACACACGCACACACATGCCGCAGTGCTGAGTAAGCATGAGACAGTGGCAGAGAAAGAGAAAGAGTGCGCACGAATGCATGTGTGAGTGCAGAAAAAAAAGTGTTGCTTGTGCTTTTTTTTGTATGCTTTTGCTTTTTCTTTCGCATGTTGCTCATGTCGCGCTCTATGTGTGCGCGGCGTGTGTGTTTCTGCTTGTTTATGTGTGCCTGTGCGCAGTTCTTCAACTTGTCTCGGCCACTCATCGCCAACGCCAGCGTCTTTATCTTTTTGGCGTCTTCCTTCGCTGAGCGCAAGCAAAAAAAAGGGGGCAAAAAAAAAAAAGCTGTAAAACGCCTTTTTGCTGTCTTAAGTGGAAAATATTCTTGCTTGACTGCGCCGATTGCGCGATTCTAGTTTGCTTTTTTGCTACTCTTGTTGTTGTTGTTATTGCTTTTCGCGAAGTTTCACCTTTTTTTGTTGTACGTTGTTCGTTGTTGTTGTTGTTTTTTGCAAGTTTTTCTTTTAATAGCGTCAAGTGTTGTGTATTTACTTAAATTTCAATGAAGTCGCGTTCGCCTCTGGTTAATTGTGACAATTTGTGCTGTTGTTGTTTTGTTTTTTTTTTTCGCTTGGACACATGTCCGTCCAACTGTCTTGTCTATCTGTCCTTAATGCTCTTCATTTATGTTGATTTATGGCATTACTCGCTCGCATTTCGCCATTTCATGTTGTCGTTCTTGTTGTTGTTAACTGATATGCGCATCTTTTTTTATGACATTTTTTCTTTCTAAGCGTAAATAACTTGAACGCGGCGACCTTCTTATTGTAATTAAAAGCATATTTATGTCGCATATCAAAGGCAAATTACAATACAAAGTAATGAAGACTTCATCAAGTTGATTGCAATTACTTCTTTTACAGTCGCAAATTAAATTGCTATCAATAAAATAAACATGCCATAGCATAGAACATGCGGTAAACAAAGCACTCTTAAACAACAACAATAAAAGACACTTAAATACCTTCAATAAATGTCAGCCAGTCGAAATAAAGTTAACAGCAACAACAACAACAACAAAGCCCAAAAGTTACAAAGTAAGCAAAGCGCAACTGTCATTATGGCGCCGTCGTTTGCAAAAGACCTCGCAAGCCGCCACCGACCACCGCTGCCGCCATGACAGAGTTAATCGAATGGCCAAGTCGTGGCTAAAGAAAAATCTTTATGCAAAGCCTATCAAGCGTTACAGCAACGCACAAGAAGAAGAGGACGCATAAAAATCAAACCACATAACAAGCAAAACCGCAAAGTCCACGACTAAAATCATAGAAGAATTCATCAAGCAGCAGCAGCAACAACAACAACAACAACGAATAGCAATAAAGCGTCAGAGCGCAAAGTAGTGTGTGGCTTGCATGATGCCCATGCCCATGCATAGTAAAATTTGTGCAGAGCACAACTCCAACGCGCCTATTGCCAAAGAATGCTTCCTATATAATAATTCTCTCACACACACACACACACACACACGCACGCATATATGAGTGCATGCGAACAAAGAGCAATGCTTGTATGCCTGCAATTAGTTAGCAAACAGCGACGCCTAGCGGCTAGTTGTGGCGTTGCTGCTGTTGGTGGTGTTGTTGTTGTTGGCAGCGGTGTTGGTGGCGTTGGCGGCGACGTCAACATCATACGCCGCTTTCTTATCTTTCACGCAGTCGCAGCGACTTTTGCGCATGTTCAGCGCTGCCTTTTCATCAAGTTGTTGTTGTTGTTGTGACTGTTTTTCGCTTTGCTTGTATTGTTGTTGTTATTTTTTGTGTATTTGGAGGTCTGCAACTATTTTTGTTGCCTTTATTATTTTTGTTTTTGTCTGCAATTGATTATTTGTTGTTTTTGTGTATTATTTATTTGTTGCTGTTTCTATTTTTATTGCAGGTTTGTTTTGGTTTTTCTCTCTTTGTCTCTCTTACTCATTCAACCTGTTGTTGCTCTACGTTTGGTGCAATTAATCTTTACGTTTTCATATTTAGTTACAAAACTATTTATGGCGCTAGTTTTATTTATTTTTTTTTTTTGTATTATTATTTATTTACGTCTGCTTTTTTTTTTTTCTTGTTGCGAACCTGTTGTTGTTGTTGCCGGCCATGCTGAACTTGGCGTTGTGCGCTTCGCTGCAGCCTTGGCTTTGGCTTTGGCATGCTTCGATGTTGCGTGCGTGCGCATGCGTTTTTTGCTAATGATTTTTCTGTTTTTATTATTATTTTATTTCTTCTTTTATTTCAATTACATTTGTTTTTATTTTCTGCTACTTGAGTCAGAGTTGTTTATTGAAAATAATTGTGCACTTCGGGTTTTTTTTCCTGCAGCATCGCCATTTTTGGCTTGTTGTCTTGTCTGCTCGTCAGCGTAATTCGAATTTGTTTTTATTGTTTTAATAATAAGTGTGTTGCTTAAAGCATACAGAAAATCTATAAAACTTTCGTTAAGTTAAAGAACAACATTCAAACTTTATGTAGTTAACGCCTTCGGCCACTCAAAAACTCATCAATTTAATTATTATGAGTTATGTTTTGATTTTAATGGTTTAGTAAAGCACCTATTGAATTATTGAATTTTTATAGTTTTTGCAATAAAATTTTTATTTGCTGTTTTCTTCTTTTTCAATTAAATAATTGACCTTTATTGAATTTTAATTAATTAATAATAAAGTTTTGTTTTTAATCATTTTTGAAGATATTTTTTCTTTAATTTTGTTTAATTTTCAAATAATAAGAAATGATATAATTTCTTTATACTATATATTTTTTGTTTACATATATATTTTCTTGGTATATTTTTTTATGAAAATGCTTTTAAATATTTTTTTGTTATATACATTTTTTATTTGTTAATTTATTTAATTTATATTTTTTTTAAATACTTCTTTTATATATTTTTTTCTAAATTTTGTTTATTTCTTCATAATATTATATTATTTTAATTTTATTTTTAATAAAAACAAATTGTTTGTATATATTTTTTATACAACATATTTTTTATTTACATAAATATTTTTATGTACATATATTTTTTTGTATTTTTTTTATAAATATTTTTTTATTGTTTTTATATCGGTTTTGCTTATTTTTAAATATATTTGATTTACGCATTTTTTTTTAATTTTAAAATTTCAAAATTTTTTGATTTTTATTTTTGTACTCTCTTTATATTTTTTAACGATTTTTCTTGTTATTCATTTTGTGATTCATTTGTTTATTTTGTTTTTGTCTTATTTTTTTTTATTATATATATTTTTTTTTTGCTTTTTAGCCATTTATAAGACACATATGGTCATCATTAATAACTTTATTAAAACTACATGATTGTAACATTTAAAAAGCCATAAAAATTTAATTAATCAAACCTGCGCGAAGCTTCTTTTAAGTATTAATTCATACTTAAAAAAGAAAGACGATTATTTCTTGTTTCCATGTTTTTTTATTTCGCACATATAATCAAATACGTATTTTTTATGCCGCCTGAGTAAAGTTAAAGCCTCAAATTATTATTACTACGCTTACTAATGATAATTTAATAACTGTTTATTTTTAGGCGCAACAATCAAAGTTGGCCAAACAGGTTTCCTTCAATGCTCATGAGTCTGTCAATGTTTATGCTCACTAATGAAAAGCCTCATTTTTTATGCATAAAATAATAACAATAATAATAAAAACTATTGCGTCATGTGTTGTGCGCGTCGACTGCCAAAAGCATTTGCTTCTTTATTTGCAAATAATAATAAAGACAAAAAAGAAAACGAAATGTTAATTACTTTATTTGCATAGAATAAACATATGTATATGAGTGTTGAAATAAGTTTCTTGCTATAAACATTACCTTATCGATTTCAGCTTGGTGCTAAACAAGCGTCAACGTCGTCAGTTCGTCGTCGTTGTTGTTGTTGGTCAAAACGGGTCAAGGCCAGATTTGTCACTTAGCACAATTGGTAAAAAAAGTTCTGTGATAATTTTGTTGGCGTTGTGATATTTTTCAAGTGTCTGTTGATAAGGCCTGATAAGCTTATCTTTGATTTCTGGTTTCAAGTGCTAAGAATTCGGTTGAAGTATAAAAAAATCCATAAGGCTTTTAAAGTTATATTAATTTAACTTCAAGTTGGTTCATAAATAGAATTGAGTTTTATCAAGTCTAGAGATGTAACTATGCTTAAAGAAAAAATATCGCACCCATTCTCTTATAAGCTTGTTATTTGTATGATTGATGCATGAATTAAATCATTTCATTGAAAAGCTTCAGGATTCAGGAACTCTCTGTAACTTTAGCTCTGTCACAAGTATTTTCGGGAGCATCTTTTATCTCTTTGATTACTTATTTCAGATTTTTTAGAAGCTTACTTGACAGTATATTTTACAATGTTTTTTTCAATTCTATACGGTACATAAGTGAGTTTTAAGGGTTTATCAAAAAAGTGCTTCAGTAATGTTTAAGCATGCTGCGCTAATTTGAATATTGGATGCTGCTTTCTTGAAAGTATTTTTCACTAAAACCTTTTTTCTACCCTTGAAGATATATACGCCTCTGTACTGACCGCTTCTTGAAATTATCTTTCACTTTGTTGTAGTATCTTTTAGTTCTTAGCCGCCTGCTATAAAAGACTAACTTGCATAGCATTTTTTTATGACTTTTAAAACAACTTGACAACCATGCTGAATTTTTTTTTTCACTTTTTCATGCTTAAAACTACTTGATTCTTCACACACACACACACACACACACACATAACGAGTTTCTCAATTAGCGTCCAATTACTAACTAACAGCCTCGAATCTTTGCCTCATTAATCTCAACATAATTTCACACAATTCGACATGCCAAAGAAGAAGAAGAAGAAAAAGCAGAAAACCAAAAAGAAAAAAAATCGATTAATCGAACGCACATTTCCGCCTCATCATATAAGCCCAAACTGACGAATCTTGACGAAAAAATCTTTATAGACAACAATTAAAAATTAGCAACACCTGAGCAACCTTGTGCGCTCAAGACGACTACTTGCCTCATAATTGTAATTACAACAACAACAACAAAAAGCGGCAGCGGCAGGAACTAACAGATAATTTTCATGTTACATGCTTACTTTAAGCTTTGCTTACTTATACAAAGAGTGAAGTTAATTACAAGGCTAAGCAGGTGAAGAAATATACAAAGATACAAAAAAACAAAAAAAAGAAGAAGCGTGAAATAATAGTTAAGTTTTATGTTAAATGAAGACATTCATTTAACGCCCATTTTTCGCACTTCTTGTTGTTGTTGTTGTTGCTGTTGTACACAAACAAAAGGCCGGCCTTGCTTGCTTGCAGCTTTGGTCCAAAGTAGGAAGCAATGTAAGGCTTTGAGCTGAGCTTGAGCTTGAGTAACTCGTTTAACTAATCTGTCATCTTATCCAAATGTGCGCATCTTTTACTTTGCTGAAGAGCATCTTTTTGTTTTTGCTTTTTTTTGTTGTTTTCTTGTTGCAATGAAGGTCCAAAAAAAGCCACCACAACAACAAAAACAACAACAAATTGTATTCAATGCCATTAACTGTTGTAAGCTTTCAACATGATGTGCGCCATGGTCATGAGCATGTTGCATTGCAAATTGCAACAGCAGCAGCGCCAACAACAACAACAACAACAGCAGCTTGATTTCCATGGTCATGTGCATTATACAAGTCGATCTATAAGTCAATTGTTTAGCTTTGCTGTAATTTGATAATGTTTTATCTTTATGGTTAGCACTGTAGTAAAAAAAATTGTTATTGTTGTTGGTATTTTTGTTGTGCTCTTTGCCACTTGCCACATAACAATTACTTTGAACGCATTGCAATAAATTTGTGCTTTGCAACATGAGCAGATACTTTGTATGTATGTATGTATGTATGTGTGTTAACATGATGATGATGTTGCACTACTTGTTGTTGTTGTTATATATGTTTGTCATGCGCGAAACAGGAAATGTTATACGAAAAAAATATCTCTAAAAAAAAAAAAAAAAAGAATTCATAAACTGCATTCACGTTGTGGCATGTTGCAGCGTGTGCTTGATAATGACACAAGCACGAGCATAGCAAGTTAAGTTAGCATTTTGATTATGTTAGCAACAACATAATCATATGCGCGTTAGCTGACTAGCTGACTGACTGACTGACTGGCGGGTGTTGCTTTAATGGCTGAAGTAGCAGAAGAGAACAAGAAGTGCGCGAAGAAATATCACTGCTTGCAACAAAATACTTATCATCAACACCAACAACAGCAGCAGTAAAAGCAGCAGCAGCTTGCATGATTTTTAACGTGCCACAAACAGCGGGCATGCTAACACAGCTGGACACAGAGCAGCGTCAGAGCAGAACAACAAATGCAACAACTACAACAACAGCAAAAGCAACGATTTATGAACGACTTTTGTAAATGTCACATGCTGTTTGCGTCATTCATGCGCACAGAAAATTACGAGCACACAACAACAACAACAGCAACAACAACACTAAGAATATGAGACAAATGACAAGTTGCAACAAGTCAACATTTATACAGATATATTCATTCATTTCTTCATTCATTCATTCTTTCTGTTCTGTCATTTGTTCATTCATTTATGCAATCTGGCTCTGATAAGCGCACGGAGCACTGTAACAGAAGCCATTGCCGCCATCTGCATACAGCATTTGCATGTTGTAGATACACAGATACAAAACAGAACTAGTCAACTCAACTCAACCCAAACAACTCAAGTCAAGTCTAATCAAACTCAGCCATGCCGTACAATGTTGCTACTGTTTTTGATAACTACTTCTGTGTGTGTGTCACTTACATTGAGTTGTGTTCTTTAAATGGTTTTTTTATTCATATTTTATCTGTGCTATTGCCATGACACTTTTTTCATTCCTCCTCGCCTGCTCACTCTTTGATAATATCGAACAGTTGTCGTTTACAGGCAGCAGATAGCACTTAATAATGACATTGTTCAAATATTGACCGATACACAAGTAAGTTGGCTGATGATATTGCTTTTGTCTAACTTATTTGCATTTATGATATTGTCGTAGCGCCAGCAACACTTTCTCATACATAGTAAGTTTATTATTAAACAGCGCATGTCAAAGTATTATAAGCTTATCAAAGTATTAAATATTCTAAACTAAACAGAAGTCAAATCTTGCCCTGATGATAAGCCTTCAAACCACAAAACCGAAAATCATATCAACTTTCAAAGCACATTTTGCTTACCGAACTATAGCAAAGTGTCAAACATAAAAGGCATTATGAATATGACAACAACAAGAACAACAGAAACATATCGCTGTGTCAACTGTCACATAAAGATAAGGGGAAAATCAACCAATTGGCATAATCCAATAAGAAAACTTGCAACAATTTTCTACGCTTTTTCTTTTTTTTTATTTCTTTTTCTGCGTTGAATATGTGCTTACACCTCGTTGATTATGTGTGTGTGTATGTGTGTATGTCTGCCTTTGTGAGCAAAGCAACAAGGCGTGTACTATTTTGAGTTACTGTCTGTCTGTCTGTCTGTCTTGTTGCTTGTACTTTGTGTGCATATTTTTATAATAAATTCTTTTACCCTTGTGGTTTTTTGTTGCTAACAACGAAATCCATGTTGATAGGATTATCAAATACACAGAGGAAAGTAGGAAAAAAGAAAGACAACGTTAAAATAACAAGTACAGTAGAGTCTCTTTAATTCGTAACCCCATTATCTCGGGTACCGAAAGAAATTAATCATTGCCTCCAATACAATAAAAAAACCTCTATAACTTATGATTGTGATTTCTCTCTGTAACATGCACTACACATTTAGCGCTCTCTATATGTTTATCTTGAAGCAGCAATATATAAACTTTGACTTCTAGGATTTCGAAATTCTGTCTATAGGATTCTTTATCTTAAATTTAAGAATTCTGAATTGTTATCATAACTTTTATTAAAATATATCACTATAAGTTGATATTTTACATTCTCATAACTCTTTAACTCGATGTATCGTACATTGAACTTATCTCTCTATGAATTATCTTAGTCTTAAATTCATCAACTCGAATTTTGTTTCCCTTTGGCTTGTAGTACAAGTAAAAGAGGCTCCACTGTTAACAATAACAAAATAAGCTAAAATTCTACACATGATTTAGCATGTTTTCCTTACTACTTTCCACGCCACGTTTGTAAGCTGTATTTGTCTAAATATTTAGTTTCGTTGTTGTTTGTTTGTTAATGTTGTTGTTGCTGTTGTTGCATAATACAAATAATAATACAAGTTTAGTAAATAGTATGTTTGCCCATTCTGCATATACATACATGAGTAACTAAACATGTGCTTTACTAACCCAAAAAACCATACATCGTCACCAACGACAACTTTATGTTGTACACATATGTTTGTTCGTGTGTGTGAGCATGTGTGTATTTTTGAAAAGTATATTATGCACGTAGCAAAGCGTTGTAAATCGCATTAAATAGAGGGGGCGAGGAATGAGCACAACTAAAACGTTGTGAGGATAAGAGCAAAGCGACGACGAGGACGACTCTCGTTTGACAAACGGAAACGGATATTGTACGCGCATATGGTGCACTTCCTGTTTGTGTTTATGTTAATTCGTGCAGAAATATATTTCTATTGTAGTTTATTTGATAATATAAAATTTCTCGCTTTTTTTTGCGTACGTGAATGTCTGTTCGAGCGAAAGCAGAAAGTTCTCGTATTCAAGTAAAAGTTTTAAACGAGTTGCACAGTCTAATGTTCATATAAACTTTTTAGCAAATAAGTTTACTTCATCAGTTGTGCATCTATTTTTAGAGAATTGCTTTATAAAGCATATTATATATAAAGATATGCTTAAAACTCCGGAAACTATAGATTTCAGTTTTTAGAACAAACGACTTGTTTAATTTTTAAGAAACAAGCATCATTAGCTTTGTCCCAATTGTCTGAGTGTTAGAGAGCTTCAAATTTAAAACTTTTAGCTGCGGTTTTCTTAGAAATAACAAAAATTGTCAAGCGCTTATATGATAAAGACGTGCTGTAGCTGAAGATAATGATAAGACAGTGCGTGAAGTACTTATAATTTGATAAAGCAACACTGCTACACATAAGCACATGGTCATTGGGGCAAGTATAAGTAATATTACAACTCGAAAATTCATAGCATTCGCACTTATCAAAGCCTCACGCTTTCAACGTATTTTAAACGGCCGCACATTTGAAGTCAAGTGGCCATAAAAATTGCAACACGTGTAAAATACAAACCGCAATTGGTCTGAAACTAATTTTACAAATTGCCGTCGACGTTTGCCTGAAAAAAAGGGCATAAAAGCTTAAATTACACACAAACACGCACAGATGAATATAAACGTGTGTATCTGTGTGTATAGCTGTGTCTGCATTCAAGCGTTGAGAGTGAATTAAGCAGCAAATTAATTTTCAATTATGACTCAGGTGCACTTTTGGTCTTGGTCTCCTACAAATAACGCTTGAGTGCAAAATGTATGAATGCCTGAATGAATTTTGCTTTTTAATAGAATTTCATTTTAAAGCAAAAACTTTTTAGCTTTCCAGTTTGGCACAAACACATACAAACGCACAGACACAGATACATGTGTCTACATTCAGAGTGCTTACTTGGCATGTTCTCTGACTTGTTAAACGTTTATGACGACAGCATTTTCTTTTGCCCCCTTTACTTCGCCATCTGCTACTGTTACATATTCTTCCACTACTTCTACATCTTCTCTTTGCCCTTCATGCCTCTGCACTTAACATGTCTTGCCGCCACATTTCAGCTTTGCTTCTTCTTTGCTTCCTGTTTTGCTTAACGCTGTTGCCTACTTCAAGGCGCGCCATTTAATGTTGTGCTCGCTTCGTTGTTGCCACAAATTTACAATGACAATATTTTCGCCATAAAAATGTGTTTCTGATGTGTTTTTTCTTGCGCACCCTCACCCCACAGCAGCACAACAACAACCACAACAATAACAACATCAACATGAGTATCCGGTCGCGACTTTCTTGGCCATTTTTGAACGTTCACGCTCACTGTGTCAGGTGCGAAAAGTGCGGCATCTCGTTTAATGCGCTGCGGTTCACAGTAGCGGACATCGCAAAGTTTTTATTTCGAAAAATACTTTACGCAAGTTTGAAATATTAATATTTCTGTTAAACTTTCTTTGGTCGATTGGGGGAGGGGAGCCGGTGGTGCAAAGCTCTTCGTTTGACTGTTGTAAACTTTTGACTCAACTGAATGCGAAATTTTTCTCGTTTTTAACGACAAAAGTTTCTTTTTTTACTCAAAGTGTGGGTTGTTGTGCGTGAGATAGACGGAGGCATAGAGCGAATAAGAGATATAAAAAAGTGCTGTTGATAGCATCTGAAGGCTTTGCAGCATTTGAAGTGCCTTTTGACATTCGATGTTGAATGAGATTTAATGAGATTTTATTTTTTATTTGCAAATGTAAAATTTTCATATTTTTGACATTTTCAGTTATTTTGCTTACTTTAAGGCGCATTGAACTTGACTTTTGCTTGAGTTTATTTGAAGTATTTGCAACAAATTTAAGAGTTGAATGATTTATTTGACTTTGTCAAAGACAGACAGAAACCTTTTTTTTAGAGTAAATATTCTTTGAATTCGCGAAGCAATAAAATGAATTTGTGCTTCATGTTAAATCAAGTCACACAGCACTTACGTCAATCGAGCATTAAAAATTAAGACTAACATTGATCACAAAGCTAGACTGACGCATGTGCCGTGTATCGCTGTGTAACATGCAAAAATCAAAGTATGAAACTACAGTTTTTAAATATTTAAGATGTTTTTTATTGTCTTTTTTAAGAATTTATTTTTAATACAAAGAATCCACATAAAGTTATTTGAAGTCATTCGTTGATATATTTACCGATTTTGATTTGAAATTTTCCCAGCTCAAAAAAAGTTACAAATAACCACTGACAGATGGCGCCAAAGTAAAGGCCATTTTGCATAGAACGTTGCTGGCGAGCCAAATCGCGGCCTGTACATGATTTGTAGCTCCAAACGAAAAAAGCTATTTTCTCAAGGACAGTATTTTTTAGGTTTGTACCTAGGGGTTTTATTGATCTGTTGAGTTTTAGGAAAATGGTGCCTTTTTTTTTAACAAATGTTCCACAAAATAAAATCTGAGACAGGTAGAAAAACCCCTAGGTACAGATCTAAATTATATCTCTTAAAAGATCGTTTTTAATTTTGTGAGTGATCCGACCGAAAATGGAATCTGACACGCCAGTTTCAAAAATATCGTTTCGAGAACAACGCAATTAAAGTTGTGTATTTATTTTAAAAGAATGTTTCGGCCACCGAAAAATTGACACCTCAAATTATTCCAGACTTTTAGATTTTTGTTTATTACTTATTTGAGATTTTTTTAAAACTCTAAACTAATTTACAATTTTTTCATACGTAACTCAAATTAATAACTTTTTTTTAATGTTCTCTTATCATTTCAGGTATGTCACATCGACACACATGTATCAACAATAAGTGAATAGCAATTTTCCAATGTGAGTTACAATAAATGAGCAAATTGTCAACAACCTTGAAAGATAAAAACGCAAAACTAACAGAAAAATAAAAAATGCAAATAACGCTTCTTGTTGTGGTTTTCCTGCTTCAAATTACACGCCTACACGCTTGTCTCTATGTCGGCTAATTAAAGTCAACTTACGTTGTGTTCCGTTTACTCTGCTACAAATGAATCAATAATGAGACATGTGTCATTTTGTGCAATTTGACAAAACAAGCAGACAATTGCATTTGCATGTCGCACACACAAACAATCAAACAACTGTGCTGTGCTATCATAACTGAGTGCACTATGCTTAATTAATGAAATTAAGTGCACGTTTCGCTGCTATTATACTTGTACCTTTGTTCGATGGAGTCGTCGCCATCAACATGAATATCAACGTCGACGGCATTGTCAACGCGCTGTTGAGGTTTCAACGAGCACGCTTTCTTTTAATAATATGTGTGTTGTTCTGTTTTGTTGTTGTTTGCATTTACTGCAAATACTAACATTTGTAATGTGGTTTTTATATCATGCCTCTGTGTGTGTGAGTGTGAGTGTGTGTCGGTTCAATACGATTTAACACAAAAATAGTTTATTTTGTAGCATGCTTTTATGCGCTCGCTCACACAATCGATTACAATTAGACTTGCCACACGCGCACTTTAACAGTCACACGCCATTATAAAAAAATACATGTGTTGTTGTTTCATAGCACACGTGCCGAAGAATATGCCGCGTTCTGCATTTTTATTGAATTTCTGAAGTGAAATTTCAATAGGGAGATTTAAAAATGGGTGTTTCAGAAGGGAAATTTCCAATAATACCAAAAAAGATGTATTGAATATTTTTTATTTAATATAAAATTTTTTACATATTATTAATCAAAGTTCTTCGACTGATTTTGAATTTTTATTGTATTTCTAAAAGAAAATTCCATTAGGGAAATTTTAAAAAGGAACTATTTTTCATAAAATACCAAAATAAATTGTTTTAATAATAACATGGAAATAAAAAAATACTTAAAAGCACAAATTTGGACTTGAAAAAAATGTCTGCTCTTCAAAAGTCACTCTAAACGAAGTTGTTTGACTATTTAGAATACCATCGATTTTTGTGCTATATAGAAAACCAAACACATTTTCCGTTAACAATCAACCGCCAACGAAGCGAAGCCAAGCTAAGCTAACACGCCATTTTTCGTGACCCAGACCTGTCATAATGATGTTGGTTGGTGTTGGTGTTGGTGTTGCTGATGACGATGACGATGGTGTTGTTGGCGATGATGATGACGCCCGCCCAAAAGTATTACATCAAACGCAGCCAACGCAGCGTCGTGTCTGACAGCTGACACAAGTCATTTGTGTGTGTAAATGTGTATTCTAATGGCGGTACATTGAGTCAGTTCAGCTCAGCTCTGTCAGTTTGTTAGTTGCTCTATGGATTCTACATGCTCTGTCCCCCCCCCCCCCCCCCCAAGCAAAGGCAAAAGTTGTCTCATTACTCATTATGCGCATTAATGTCTATTTTACGTTTAATGCCGCCAAACGGCGTCGGCTTTGTTCGTCACTTTTTTTTCTTGTACTACGTGTGAGGCCTTCTATATTTGATGTTTTACTTTTTTGGGGCTTTGACTTGCGTGCGCCTAAAAGCATGCAGTGCTACACTATTTTTAAGCTATTTTTCGTCGTTGGTAGCGCTGTTTTTTCATATTTCTTCATTTCTGCCGCTCTCTCTCACTTGCTTTCATGCCTTTTCTCTGTTTCAGTCTTGCTTTTTTCATGCCTTTCGCATGTTTGTTTTGCTTTCTTTTCACATGTTCTGCTGCGACTTTCAACGCTTTCGTTTTCGTTTTTTTCTCTCCTATCCACTTTTTTATACATTTTCTTGCCATTTTTTTCAATATATGTAAGTATATATATTTTTACTTCATTAGTGCCAACAATGTATAACATGCAAGCAGGCGTTCAAGTCAGACATGCCGGCCGTGCCAAACATTGTTCTTGGCCAAGTCAGGCCAAGCTGTCGAGCAGTCCACTACGACATGCCATGCCAGGCCAGGCCATGCCGGACAAACTGTAAATGTGTGTTTCTCGTATATGAGGTCAAAGACAATCGATTCTCTTTTTTTTCCACTTATTTTGTAGTTTTTTGTTCCTTTTACTTTACTTTGGGGCGCGCTTATTTTTTTCTTTTCGTTTGACGCTTTGCTTTTGAGACAAATTGTTGTTTGTTTTGCGCTTTGGCACATTTTGCACACACGGGTTTCATGGCTTGAATAAAAAGACGTTTTCTACTTCTCCTTATACGCCAGAGATTGTTCCTGAAATGTTATATTAAAGCTTACAACTTATATATAAGCTTGCGTCTTGAAAATAATTTTAACTTTATCTCTTCTATGCTCAAGACTGCTGAGACTATGCTAAGCCATAAACTGTTGCATTTCTGTTTGTGCTTTATATAGCGATACACATATATGAGACACTTAAATTATCTGCCCTACAACAAGCTCATTTTATATACCTGCTACTGAAACAGGAAACAGCAAAAAAAAAGTTGTATAAAAAAAATTAAAGCAAAGTGTAAGTAAAACAAGTAACAACAACTAAGCTTGATTTGCTGTTTCCGTGACTGTTGTAATTATTTTCCTGGTCGTAATGCCAGCGCAATAACAATAACACGAAGCAAAGCTGACCAAAGTTTACGTGCTCATGACAAATAATTAAAATGGTCATAAATTTTGTTTCATTTTGAGTAACAACAAAAAAACAAAAAAAAAAAAAACAGGGCAGGAAATATTGACGAAATATTTTGCTAAGTTTTAAATAAACTAAGCGTAAGACTTGAGTCAAATCAAACAAAAAAAAAAGGTGCATAAAAATTGTATAAAAAGTGCAAAAATCAAGCGCCTTAAATTGTCGCAGGACATGCGCGCCGAAAGTAAGGAAATCCTGTAAAGAAAAGAAAGTTTTGCTAGCAATTTTTTCTTTCGTTTTGGTTCATGTGAAACGGTCATGAGCAACTTTTGTTGGCCATAAGTTTTGCTCTGTTGAGTTGAATTGAGCTGAGTTAAGTTGTGTTGAGTTGGCCGGAAGTCGTCAAAGACGGAAATGTGTCTGTAGTCATTACACGCTGTCACAGACATGCTTAACACACAAATAAACCTACAAAATTATTATGACTTGTGTGTGTCCTTTTTGCCGTTGCTGTTATTGTTGTTGTTGTTGTTAGTAAATTGTTCAGGTAGCAAAACGTTCTGTCGCCTATAAGTGTCCGTGTCCGTGTCCTTACTAGACTAAATTTAGAACCTTTAAATGTCACTTTGCTCGCTTTCTCTTGCAGACGCACACACACACACATAATTTAACTCAATTATGCATGCACAAACATTTAATTTCATATTAGTTTTATGTTCGTCTAATAATAATTAACCCATGTGTGTGTCAGACACACACACACATACACACATAAATATATGAAACATTAATGAGCTTTGCGTTGTGTCGTCGACGTTGGCTTCGTCTCTGACCTCGGCCGCTAATTGCGCGCTGAACTTTACGCATAGATTTAATATTTTTGCTGTCCCACTCACTCTCACTCTCTTTCTCTCTGTCTTTCCTGCCCTTACATAAGCATGTGTGTGTATATAACAATTAATTAAGGCAAAGCCATGCCAAGCAAAATGCCTTTGGGCATTCTTCAATGTCTTCAATGTTAGATAAAGTTATTTGATGTCTGCCATGCGTCGTTGTACATACGCAAGTCTGTTTATTATAAAAATGTTTGTTAGTTGTATTTTTTGTTGTTTAATTAAATAATAGTTTGTTAAGCGCACAACGTCATAACTAAGCTGCGCGTTCATTTCCATGAAATTAATCTTATCACTAACAACGACGTGCAAAATATTATATATATACATTTGATTAGTTGCAGCAACAAACATTAGTAAACTAATCGTTGCGCTGATAATTATATTCCGTTGAGCTTTATCAAATTGTCGCATTAATAAGCAAATAAGTCATTTGGCATGCGCATTGCTTATCGAAAAGTTATAATAAAACGCCTTTCGTAGTGAACTTATATGATTTCTTACAAAGTAATTAATATAATTTCTCTTTCAAGCAAAATTAACATAAGTTTTTAGATAAAACCAAAAACAACGCTGATATTGCAAAGGTACATGCGGCATACTAACATTGAACTGTTGTTAGTAGGCGCAAAAAAATCAGAGTGTCATAAGTGCTGTGACGTTGTATGCAACTTAGGCGTATATCATATGGAAACACTTGGAAAAAGAAAGCAACCATTATTGTATACGCTTATGTTGCGTTTGATGACAGTCGCACTTGCGTCACAGTCAAACATAGTCACTGATTTTCTGGCTCGTTGTTCTTTTCAAAGATTTGTCAGTCAAATCTCTTAACAGTCTGTTAACCCAGAATTCTGTTCTGATCTTGTGACCGTCTCTCTGAGAATTGCTATTACTCACTGTCGATCACAACTAACTGGCCTGAGAATAGATCGGTTAGTCATACAAAAACTTCTTGTTTCTTTCGGTTTCAATTTAATTTGCCAATCATTTTAAGACTTCATTGTAAAAGCATGTAATTTATCGCCAAGCGAACGTTGCAACATAAATTCAATACATTTTAATCTGAAGTACGCATACGACGCACAAGAATGTATTTCGTACTCAGTGTTTTTTGTAAAAAAACCTTATTACAAATGGAATTTAATGTCAATTTTTTCCCAACTATTCAGCATAATTGCGCTGACATACATTTTTCTGACGCTGTCAACTTATAAAAACAAGTTGTCGCACTTAAAGTATTGAAAACCATAAGGCAAAGGAATGAAGGAAAACCACAAAAACGATAATAAAAAAAAAGAACAAAAAAATAAAAACAACAAACAAATAACTAATAAAATATGAAGAACAAACATTGTTAAGAGAAATACTCAGCATGCCACGGCTTAACTTGACTCAAGTCTTGAAGCAATCCATCAATGGAGGAATTTACGACGCGTGAATGGCGGCTCGTCGTCGTCATCATCAGCATCATCAGCATCATCGCCAACACAATCATCATCATGATCACTGCCGTCATAATAATTTTCTACGTTGTTGTTTTTATACATTTTCATTAGGTTTTTTTCCGCTTCTTCTTCTTCTGCTTAGTTTTAGCACTTTTCTTTGAGTGACGTTAATGGCAAATGCACTTGGTGGCTCATAATGGGTTAATACGACAATATTCTATTTATTTTTGCACTTAAGTTTTTTTTTCCCTTCCCTCCTTACATTTGTGCTGAGTTTTTCTTCTACTGAATTCAACTTGATTTCTTTGTTTATCGTGCTGTCATTTAATGGTTTTGGTATGTATCTGATTAGACGTTTTATTATGGCACATTAAAAGCAATTACAGATACACTGATTTGCCTGAACGCCAAGGGAGTTGCTTGAAAAAGCAAAGGCATACAATTGACGTATGTTTATGAGGACAGACAGACAGACAGACAGACAGACAAGAGCAGAAGATGGCAAAACTGAAATTAGAAGTCATAAGAAAGGTCTAATTGAGTGAATTGATGGAAAAGTTGACTCAGTTAAGAAGTTCTTATAATTAAAGCTAAAAGTAAAGTTTAAATAAGTACAAAATGGCAGCTATAAGTAGGAAGACTAATGGACAGAAAGAAGAACAGAAGTTGAGGAAACTTAAAATGGAAGTTGTAAGAAAGCTCTAATTGAGTTAAGGGGTTAGAATTTTTTTTTTTTTTTGGCATTTCTTGAGAATATAATCTCTTGAAAATTTCAAGACGATCTGAAGAATACTTTACGTGATTACCGCAAAACACTTTTTTCAGCTTGTCCCCTTCGAGTATTGCTGCAGAACACTCATTTTTAAATATTATGAAACACAATTTTTTTCAGATCTTTTTTAAATACATATGTATCTTTTATATGGAGAAACATTTGGTATTAATTAATTTGTTGTGTTGGCATGAAAATCTTAAAAAAGAGCTATTTTTTCGTGTTCTAACTAAATTATGAAGAAGTTCAGTATGTGAAGGCGTTTTTGTAAGGAAAGTTTAGTTAAGATCGTTATTGAATATGAACTGAAAGTCTAATGCTTTGTTTTTACTGATTCGAGTTGGAGAACTGTGAATAAGTTTACTTGTATGCCAAAACATGCACTACACATTACTGCACGTAGAATTTTCACTACATGTCGCATGTTACAAAGGCTACACACAATACAAACGGCACACTTTGATCACTCTCAATAATTGTGCAAATTAAAAATTAGCTTTTATTATGACTGGAAGGCAGAATATTTACAGAAGAATTTCTCTAATTGAAATTTTTCTGTTTGGCGCAAGAAAATTAGCAATGAAAATTCAACTTGGCGCATAATAATTGCCAAACTATGATTAAATGAAAATTTCTATAATAATTTTGCAATAATTTTTTTTTTTTGCTTCACATTATGTGCAAAGAAAAAAAGAGGCAGTAAAAAATTGCAAACTGGCAAGTTTTATAACCCGGCAGAGTTTCAACTGAGGCTGAAAGCCCCATTCATGCAACTCATGCGACGTGCTCTAACTGTACGAATCATCTGAGGCAGAGGCTGAGGTAGAGGCTGTCGCTGATGCTGATGCTGACGCTGTGTGTCGATGCTACTCTGCACTTTAGCAACAATTTCCTGCGTTTCATGTTACAGCAAACAAAACAAAACAAAATGAAATCAAAAAGAAAGAAAGATGTTGTTGCTGTTGCTGTTGCTGTTGCTGATGATGATGATGACGAGAGATGCATAAGAAACTGTAGTGTTGTTAGGGGTGGTGGCGGAGGTGTGCGCAAGAAACTTGAGTCAAGTCAGAAATACCAAACTGCAATTGACTTGCATGACCATAAAAATTAAGTTATATCCAACAACAACAACAACAACAACATTTGCGTTGAGTTGAGTTAAGCAAAGCAAAGTAAAATAAAGTCAGTCAGTGAGACAGGCGACCGACCAGTGAGTAAAAAAGAAAGCCAACAAAATATGCAACAAAGATGATATAGTGTAGCATAGTATGTTGCAAATAGTCAAGAAATCACAGACTTGCCACGCTCAAATTGAAATGTTTGTCTGCAAAAAAATTAAAAAAACAATACTATAAAAAAGATGTAAAAAAATAAATCAGCTCAAATAGAACAAAAAAAAAAAGAAGAATTACAAGAGTGAAGTGTATCAAAGTATAAAGTGGCGTAAAGTTTTAAATTATTGCCATGCAGAATGGCTTCTCCATTTGACCATTTTGCTCGGTTCGCCTCGGTTCGATTTAGTTCAGTGCAGCATAACGCATGTGGCCATCAATGAAAGACAAGTTCAGTTCGACAGATCTCCTATACTCTTATTTGTGCTTGTTAGCTCTAATTAAATTAGTTCCGTCTTGCTTGCATCTTTAGTGAAGAAATACAAACGAGATACAGATATATGTATGGTAGATAAAGATACGACATAAGCATGAAAGTGCCGTAGACATAAAAACAAGACAAGTTCCTTGTTGTTGTGTCTTTGATAAGATCAATTAGCATGGCAGACTTTTTATTTGTAGAAATTATGTTGGACAGAAATTGAACATATTTGTTGCATTTAACTGCTATGATTGATAGATGATGGCTGTAAAGTTGAAGGCTCACTATTTGAGCCTATTGTATTAACAAGCGCTAAGAGAAAATCAACTCTTTTGAAAAGGATAGACAAAATCTGTCGTGAATATTTAAGACTAGAGAAGATTTGAGACTAGAGATGAAGCTTATCGAAGTCATAGATCAGCACTTAAGAGACTGCCAACTTCTAATGCTTTTAACTGATCATTCTCTACCTTTTGGATAAAACTTTATTTAATCTTCACCAAATTATTTCAACCTTTTAATTCTGCTTTTATGCTAGACAGCAATTTAAAAAATCAGACGATCCTGAACTTGTCACGAGTAATACATGACATGGCCAACTTGATAAAGACATCGAATATTAATATTTGGTAATAATATTTTGCGCATTGATTTGATTAACTCTTTGTGCTGAGGAGATGTTTGTTTGAGCATGAAGAAACTTCTTGAAATGGTAAAGTTTTACAATAACCGGTTGTAAGATCATCGACTCTTAAAGTCTGTGTGTTGATCCTATCACAACCTAGCTATTGTCGTCTATCTATTGTATCTATTTATAACTATCTTCAAGACACGCCATTTCTTGCTACGCCCCGAAACGTGTATCTTGACACACAATCGAGTTGACGACTGACGTGTCTCGCTTTCAAGAACTTTACTACTCAACCGATTTCGCCCTAATTTACAAACCAAATTTCGCACAAGCCATGTTGAAAATGTTGTCAAGCCACGATTGCTTTTCGGCAAACATTAATGATTGTTAATCGCTCAAACAAAAGTGTTCAAAAACGAATTACAAATGTACGCGCGAAAAATTCTCACGTTTTGCTCTAGTTACTTTTGAATAGAGTATAAAAAGTGTTTTAGCATAAAAATCCAAACAAAAAAATTGCGTTTTTTTTTTATCTGTTCATTGAACTTCTTCGCGGTGCGTTGGTTTACAAAATTTAAATTTCTCAAGCACATAAAAAAAAATGTTTGGTTTTTATGATTTGAAGTGTTGTTTTTATAGCGGGTTATGCTTTAAGGAAGTTGTTAAAAATGAAAAAAAAAAAAAAACCGAGAAAAAACTTGGAAAATTAAAAGCAAATGTTGCCAACGCCGCTTGTGAAATGGAGGTCTATGATTTGTCATAAGGTCTGTTGGCAAGAAGTGAGCGAAAGCAACTTAAACGATTGAGGCGCAAAAAAAAAAAAAGAAGGCCTGTCATTAACCCTTGTGCGACCATCAAGCGCATTTAAAACACATTTACGCAATTTGTTGAAGATTTTTGTGCCTTCTTTTTATCAATTTTAGTTTCATTGCGTTTAAGCATTAACCCTTTGGTGTGCCTTTAACCCTTGACATCGGCTATTTTTGGTTTGCTTTCGCTTATCAGACAGCGTCGTCGTACATTGAACTCGCTTGGCAACACATGACGTCGTCGTCAGCGTCGACGCCTAGAGATCACAACAGTAGTACAACAAACCCAACAACTACAACAACAATAATAAAATAAAAACAGTACAACAAATTTGTAGCTTTGGGCCATTTTATTTTAATTTTATTTCATTTCATTTTTTTTTTCTGCTCATGTTGGTTTCTTACTTCAGAATCGCGCCAACACACTTAGACAGTGACTTGATGATTCTCTTCTTCTTTTTGTTCAGCATTTCTTTTCTTGATTTCATTTATATTTATTCTTTTTTTTTTTTTTGCTTGGAACCTTTTCTTATTCATGCGCTGCCCATGTGGTTTTTGTTTTTATTTTTTTTTTATTTCATGTTTTTTTTTCTCCAACTCATTTTTATTTACACACTTTACACGCGCAAATTGTGCCTCATGATTTGAACAAAAGAAATGCGAATGTGTGTTGGGTGGTGTGCGTTGGTTGGGCACGCGCGCGACGGGGGACTTTAGGCGCTCAGCTCAGCGGTGGCATATAAGATTTTAATGAATGAGACTACCGTAGGCAAAGCAAGTAAAAAGAGCATGAGTAAGATTTTTGTATTTCTTTGCTTACGCTTATTTTGTTATTGTTTTCTGTATTGTGTTGTTGTTGTTGTTGTTGTTAGTCTTAACGCGCATGTTTGAAATAATATTTTGTTGTGCCGCCGAAATCATATTTTACGCTTTAATAAGATATTCTGCACACGCAAAAAGTGTTATTAGACAAAAGCCAAAAAAAAAAAAGCAAAATGTATCTAGGTGAGTTGTGCCCGCCGGCAACAGCTTTGCCGCCTTGAAACGCATTCATTAAAAAAATTAAAGCTTGTTGTTGTTGAAGGTGCTCACATACAAGCGCACGTACACACACATACACGCACTTTGCTAATTGCGTTTTTGACGTTTCTTGAGCAGTCCAAAATTTATTAACACTTTTGTTTATTTAACGGTTTTTTATGTAAATTATTATATTTTTCTTTTCTTATTTTTTATTAATAATATTTTGCTTAAACAAATTTTACATGATTCTTTTTGCTAAAGGACGCCGTCGGCATGCATACAGTTTGAAAGTCTGTGTGACAACAAAACTGTAACAGTTTTGTGTGCATTGCTTATTTAACATTTTATGTGCATTGGGCTAAACTTTGTAATTTGTTTGAATCAGTTTAGCGATTTCAACTGAAGCTTCCAAAAAGCAGAATAATTTCACGTTAATTTGATAATCAGCTGTTGCTCAAGGGTATTTTTTTTAAACTTTATTTAATTGAAATGTTAATCGTTTGCTTGCGCATTTCTTACATTTTTTATCTCATTAACAAAAACAAAAAAAAAACACAAATAAATTTGTGGAAACTTTTGACTTGAGCATGACTCATATACGCATACGCAATAAGTCGTTGTACTCATAATAAGTAAAAAATAACACAACTGTAGTATAGCAAAAGGTGTTGTTGCGGTTTTTGGTGTCAGCAAATCAAATGTATTTAAAATGAGTAAAGTATCTTTTGTGTCGCAAAATGTAATGTCTTATCTTAATTTATTGCCAATTGGTCGAAATGCTGTTGGCGTATGTATTTTTTTTTATGATTACTGTTTCATGTTTAGTAAAGAATTGTAAAAGAAGTTGTATACTTAAAATCTCATCTACGCATTTATGTGCCATAAATCTCGAAGTAGCAAACAACAACAACAACAGCAGCAATAGCAGCCAGCGGCAGCAGTCACAGTCGAGTCGCACAGTTGCGATAAAGTATAATAACGCGGGTGCCCAACTCATTCAGTCAGTCATTCACTCACTCAGTCATTCTATTACTACACAACAGCTCAGTTGACGTCCAGCAGCGTATGAAGCCTGTGCTGCTCGCATTCACGTCCGTTGCGATACGCCGCGTAACCGGAAATTGTTCAAATCGTGTCAGTTAATGAGTTCGTTTGTTTGTTTGTCAATGTATGTATGCATATGTGTGTGTGTGTTTGTGTACAACAAGTTTGTAACATTGATTAAAATGTGGGAGTTTGTTCAAGTGTAATCGCCATTGATCGCATTAACTTTGCACGTTTCATGTGACGTGCGCTTTTTGTGAGACACATAATTTAAATATTTACTGCTACAAAACAAATAACTTGTTTTTGCGCAAAAAGAAGAGAAAAAACATTTACTCAAAGTGCGCTGAGCTTATTTGTTTTACTTATCGGTCGTCTTTGAATTTGAAAACAAATTTGTCGCAATATTAGAAGCAACAGCTTACTATATAATCAACAGATCGTTGTTGATTTCAGAAATAGCGGAAGTCTTGTTTGGTTGCGCATTTAAAATGTTGCCGCATTTCATTATGCATTGAGATAAGCAACATTTTAGGACATTATCAAAGTGCGTAAGTAATGGAAGTGAAATATTTAAACTTATTTTTAAATAAAGAAACTGATAATAGTAACCTGTTAAGTCTTGGCTGGAGACGCTTGTCGTTGGTAGCGTTGTTTTCCTGGCCGAACTCTTCGTCTCACTCCTCTGCTGCTTTCTAAGACTTCTTTTTATTATATTGTCTCACCTTTTTCTTGATCCCGTTTCCTCTGCTGAGGCTGTTCATCCTCATCATCTAAATCAAGTATACGTCGTCATAAGCATCATTCGACACAGCAATCATTAGTAATGATACCGCATACATACCTCAACTCAAGCTTTTCCTCTTTATTGGATTAGCTGACATTTTCTTAATCATTATAGAAGAGCTGTATTGATGTGACGACTACGTTTCTTGAATGAAATCCTGTTTGATTTTACAGCGACAGCGTGTCCTGCATGTCAACTTGTACTACTCAAGCAAGTCACTGATCAGCACGCGATTGTCGAATGGGCTTAGGCTGTTGTCGAGTGCATCCTTTAGTGAATTTTTGCTTTTTTTGTGTCGTGACAGCAATTGCACCCTGACCTGATTCAACAAGCGGTTTTTAAATTTACGCGGTTGCAAAAACAGCTGTTGCCAAAATGATGATTGGCTGGCGGTTCGTGTCAGTGAAAAGTGAAGATATGACACATTTGCGTGTCAAATTAAATTGAAAAAGCAGACAAGCGTAAATAAAATAAATTGTAGAATGTAGGACTAATTCATAAATGTAGTTTGCTTGCGCAAACATTTCACTTTCACTGCAAGTTTGTGGAAACTTTCCGTGTAAACAAATGTGGCAGTTTTGTATGTATGAACACGATGCTCTTCTGTTGGGAAGTAGTTTGCATATATGAATAAGCCTGTACTGACTTGCTCAATGTTTGGATGCAAAAATATCAGCACTTCGGCTAAAACGTTGTTTTGTGAGGGAAACGATTTCGTGTCAAAAGAAACGAACTGTGTGTCTTTGTTTGAATTACGCGCGAGACGATGCCACAAGTGTACACATTGTATCTCTCTCGCACAGCAACAAGTTGCTTGGCTTGTATTTTATGCGAATGAATGGCAATGCTTTCTTCGGATTTGAATGAACATACAATATATATACGAAAAACCGTTAGTTGCATTTTGGAACTAATTTAAATGTATTTTTCTGCTTTCAGTTTAATTTCATATATTAATGTCGTTTACACAAAAACCCAAAAACGTAACCTGCATATCCCTAATATCTAACACGCAACACAACAACAAGAATTACGCTGCTTCATAATATTCAGCTTGTGCCGTCAATAACACAAAACAGCTTCAAAATTACGTACAAGAAATTGTCAAACGACGCACTGATCATGCGTTTCGAACCTTTAGGACAAAAAATGTTCACACGGCGCAATTGGCTGCTGCGTTGCAGCATATTGATCAATATCGTTGTGCTGTTCTATATTGGCAGTCATGTCATGATTGGCGGTGGCAACAATTTCACATCAGGCTCAACGTTCTTCCTGCAGGAGCAACAGCAAGCACAGCAACAAGCACAGCAGCAAGCACTAGCGAAAAGTGTAAGTAGCATCAACATAAATGTTATTCGCAGTATATAATCATATTTTTTTAAATAATGCCAACAGGAACAACTTGTGGAAGGCGCATTAACGGGCGGCGAGGAGAAGTCACAACCGCAAGATTCACCTCCAGGGGGACAACCGCCGCCACAGCCAAATGATAGTGGTGGCCAACATGGTGCATCGAGTGATTTGTCCAATGCGCCTGATAGTCAAGCGCGTAAGGATGACACAGCAGCCGAATTGGATCCAAATATTGGTGATCCTGCACAAGTGATCGGCAACATTGGTAGCGGCAGTGGCGGACCCGCAGTGCCGGCCGTTGCAGGCGTTGAAGGCAATAATGCAAATAGCACCAATGGCGATGCGTTCGCTAACGGTGATGAAAAAGACTTTGACGAGCGCTTGCGTACGCAGGTCAACTGCTTGGATCGGCCGTACAAGGCAGAGACATTGCAACGTGGCGATTTCTGGGTGCTACAGAACTATGTACGTGCCGAGCACGGCGACTTGAAATGTCACGAGTCCATAACATACACAACACATGCTGATTATACCTTCCTGGATAATCTCGTGCCGCTGCTCGAGCGGTAAGTGGTCTTTAAAATGCAAAACTGTTGACAATTGACTAAAATATTATTACAATTATAGTTGGAATGCGCCGGTAAGCATTGCAATGCACGCGCCCGGCACGGATTTCCAGCCAACGCTCGATGCGATTAAATACCTAAGAGACTGTCTGCCCGAGAGTAATCTCGTGCGCATGTACACCACATTTCATGTATACTTTAGCACCAAACATATCCCTAAAGTTGTGCCCAAAGCGGAGGATGCACTCAAAACGGGCTACAATTGCACGTTGCCCCCGCCGTATTTTAATGTGACCTCCGGTCATCTTTACAAAACACAAAAGAAACTACTCTATCCGGTCAATGTCGGCCGGAATATTGCACGTGATTCAGCGCTCACACATTTCCTTCTTGCATCGGATATCGAATTGTATCCAAATCCGCATTTAGTGAAAAAATTCCTTGAGATGATTGCGCGTAATGACGCATTTTTGCATCGCAAAGCGCCAAGGTGGGTAGCGAAGCATGAGTGAGCCATGCGTCTCTCATAAATTAAGTTAAGCTAGCAAAAATATCATGCAAAAAATATTTAGGCTGTTAATCAAGTTAAGCCAGTCAAGCAAGTATGTAAATCAAGCAAACAAGTGAATATGTGAGTCGCCCTTAGCTGTTAATAATCATAAACATGTAAAAATCATCAATTTGTATACTAATTTTAAATCTCTTGTCTCTCCTTGCTCTGAACACAGAGTTTTTCCACTCTCCATATTCGAGGTTGAGGAGAGCGCGATTGTGCCACGCGATAAATCTGAGCTGCAAGAGTTCCTACGCACGGGCAAAGCGATACCATTCCATAAGCGTGTCTGTGCGAGCTGTCACGGTGTGCCCAAGTCCAAGGAGTGGATGGCCGCCAATGAAACGGACGAACTGAGCGTCTTTCACATAGGCAAGCGTACAGGTTACTTTGTGCACTGGGAGCCGATCTACATTGGCACCCACGCCGATCCGCATTACGATGAACGCCTCAGCTGGGAGGGCAAGAGCGACAAGATGACGCAGGTGCGTAAAACTTTTAAATATTTAAAAATAGTATTAATGATTGATTTATGTTCTTGCTATAGGGTTATGCGCTCTGCGTGCTCGACTATGAATTTCATATACTTGACAATGCCTTCCTCGTGCACAAGCCTGGTATTAAAGTGCTGAAGAAGGATAATCGTCGCGCTATGCTGGCAAGCAAAACGAATCAACTGATACGTAAAATAATCTATCCGGAATTGAAGATTATGTATGGCACACGTAAAGGCTGCGCTGTATAGTAACTAATTTTGCGTAAAAGTTGAGAGACTTTTCCAAATAATGTTAGTAGCAGCCCAAATAAGTTTAGTAACATACTCAAAAGACTACAACAACAGGCACGACTATTTGCAATGTTATAAACAATAAATTGATTAATTGAAGAAGCATATAGTAGGCTTAGGCGCAAGTTACTGATAACAAAACGAAACATATACTATACGAAAACAAAAACAAACAAACAAACATTAATGCGTAGTATTTGCTGAAAGCTAAAACAGTAAGTTCATAAACATATAATAAATAAAACGTAAAAAAGACAATTTGTATAGTTGGGTATAAGTTAAGTTTAGACGCGTTTGTAAATAATTCGTCAAAGGCGTTGAATTTACATAGTTAAGCTTAAAGCGCAGAGACGGTATTATATATAAAAACTTTGTATACTTTTTTCTATTTTTAAGTTAATTAAATGTAATTTCTCTGCTATAGTTAAAAGTATTATGTACTCCGCTGTCTAACAACTCATTAACACACGAAAAAGCATAATAAGTACTTTCTTATTAAAGCAAATCTTGTCATTTTGCATTCAAGTTCTATGTTCCAATTGTTGTGCCTAACATCAACATAAATGAAAATACTTTAACAGTCATTTATATTTAGTTTATTTATTGAAATTAAGTCGCTTCCTATACAATATAATCACTCCATTTTAAAGTAGTTTGACTTGATGTTTATTTCTTCATATTTTAAGTGAATATATTTTTGCACATAATGTTTAATAATTTTGTTTGCAAACACAAATACTCAAAAATGTTGATGAATTGTTTTTATTTTCCTATTATTTTATTTTTTCTGTTTTGGCAAGGCAGGATTGTTGCTGAGGCCGACGCCTGTCTTCAAACAAGCTGAAATTCCAACTAAAAGTAAAAAAAAACTTAACCCAATCTAAAAAAAAATGAGTAAAAAACATTTTAATAAGCCAACAAAGGCAATTGAAGCAAAAAAATAAAAAAAAATAATTAATTAAAAGACGTGCGCGAAAAGGCATAGGAAAAAAATCGTGATATTTGTACTAGTAATGAAAAAAAAGCATAAAAATAAACTAAAAAAAAAGTTATGAGAAACACAATTAAAAAATAGTTTTGTAATTTTTTAAGTCGTATATGAAATAAGTCCAAACTTGTGCACATTGATGAATACATATTGACTTGAATTGTATTGAATTGAATTGAAATGAATTATGACCGATTGACAAAGAAAGAGTGAGAAGGAATAAAGAGAGCTAAAGAGTTGGCAAAAGAGTGAGATTTGTTTAAATGAGAAACGCTTGAGATTTTTAAGGCAAAAAGTCAATCGGTCAAAAAATTATTTAATGTAATTATTTGTATTTGTATTTTGTAGGAATTCAACTAAAAACTGAGTGTTTTTTTTTTGTAAATTATTAGCATACAAACTTGAGATTTTCTTAGTTGTTTTAAGAAAAAAACAAAAGCAAATCAAAGTAAACTTTAAAAATAATAAATAAATAAAAAAATAATATCGGTGTTGGTGACTTAAAAGTAATAAAAAATAAAAAACAAATAAATTTAAAAATATTAAAAAAATTGTAACTAGAAAAACACTAAAAAGAAATACGTAATTTAAAAATTTGCGTAGAAAAGCGTTAATTGAAAGAAATTGATATGATTATTGTAAAAAATGGGAACAACTGCAAGTAAATAAAGCCGAAGAAGATGGATTGTTAATTTTTTGTGGCACTTATTGGTGAAAAAAAATTTGTGAAATTTTTTTTATAATTTTGCAAAAATTATTAAAGTCAAATTGGTGTAATTTTTTGTGCCTACAAGTATTTTCAAAAGCGTAAAAAATATTAATAAAAAATACAATTTAAAAAAATATTTAGCAAGAGAAACTTAAAAAAAATGCTTATAAACTCAACTGATTTAAATATAAAACTAATAAATCAAAACAAATAAAATAAAAAAAAAATGCAATTAGCAAAAGACACAAAGAGAATATCAAAAAATCATTAAAAAACTTAGCAAAAATTAAACAACTACTAAAAAAAAAAATTAATTACTAAAAAATAATTAAAACTAAAAGTTGATAAAAACGCATAAAATATTTAAGATTCTTTGCGTGAAAAAGTGTGAACGAACAGGCAAATATGCTTGACTTAGCATAGTTAGAAAGAGACAACAAGTCGGAGAGAGTAAAAGAGCGAAGAAGAGTATTAAAGTGCCTTAGTGAATATTAAAAAAAAAAAGTAAATAATAATAATTAAATAAAAAAAAACATAAAAAGAATTAATCAAAGTTGAGCAAAGACAAAGAAAAATAATTAAAATTACAAAGAAAATTAAAATTTATAAAGTATTATTCAATAATACTTTTCTTTATAATTTCTTTCAAAATGTGTTCAATTCAAAATGTAAAAAAAGAAAACTAAAGAAAAAAGGGTAAAATACAAAATTTGAAGACATGAAATAAAAAAAAAAAAACAATATTATATACAAATATGTTCCATTAAATGCGTAAGAAACAGAAATTATTTTTGTACATAGTTTAATTAAAAAAAAGTTAAAAAAAACACTGAAATTGTAAAACAAGATTGTCGCAATTTTCTTGTATATAAAACTTATTTCGTATTAAAGTTGAATTCATTTAATTTTTAATTATTTTTTTTATTATTTTACATTACTTTATTGTTTCTTTCTCCTGAAAATATATAATTTATTTGCGTTAAATGTTTAGTTTACTTAATTTGATAATTGCGGCAAAGTCTTCGATTTAGTAATATAAGCTGCCAATTATAGTTTAAAATATCACATAATTTTTATTAATTTCTACGCAAAAAAAAGAAGAAAAATAAAAAAAACAATAATAATTCATCAAGAATAAGAACACAAATTTTCATTAAGCCATATTCATGAAAATAATATTAAATAGAATGAAATATTATTTTTTCGTTGTCATAGAAATTTCGTTTATTAAAAATATATGAAACAAAATAGTTATATTATATAATTTTGTGTTTTAATTTTTTCAATTATTTTCTGAAGTTTTTTTTGATTATATTTTTTTTGGATTTGGTTTAGTTTTTTATTTTTTTAAATTATGGTATTGTATTTTGAAATTTATCTAATTTTATTTTAGAATACTTTTTCCTGATTAATTTTTTATTTATTTTTTGTTGCTTTTATTAATTTTTCTTTTTAATGCTAAAACATTACAGTCCTTGAAAATTGACTACTCTGAAGTAGACAAAGTTAATGACGATAATATTGATTATTATTAAAAAAAAAAATACAAAAAAAAGCAAACAAAAATAGTAAAACTAAATTGAAGCATTCAATAAAAATTTAAAAAAAAATGTGTTTTGTGTTTTTTTAATATTTTTGGCAACAATAGAAGATTAGAAGATGAATTTCAGTTTTTATTCTTCAATACTTCCAGAACAAAATAAAAACTATTAGCGAATGGTCTGATATTTTGAGTTGGTTTCTTGCCATGCACTAACTTAGCCTTTAAGAGCATATATTGCTCTAGAAGCCATTTTTACAATCCAGTTTTTTACAAAATAATTATTGATACTTTGAAAAAAACAATTCCATAATTCTAGACCAGAATATCCCTTTAATTAATACACGAAGATGCTTTTTTGAAAGCGAAAAAATAAGGTCAGTAAAGCCGCTTCAATTGTTGATAACTAAAAGGCAAATGAATAACGCAAGGTAATGTGAATATAAAATATGAATTCGTGGAATTTTTTTTCAACAAAATTAAAATGTTTAAATTATTAATGTATATGAATCACGCTGCTGACAAAAATTCTTGCAAAGATTACGTATTGTAATTTATACAAAAATATTTCAAACACGTTTTAAAGACATAAACTTTGGAAAAAAAAGCACCAACAAGTTGTTTTTTTTTTGGCGGCAACCTGTCTTCATTTGAATATTCAAGCGAAATTCTGGTAAAGTTGCTTAAATCGCACAAACCTGATGAAGATGCTGCTTAGCGATTAAGCCTAAAAATCTCGCTCAGACAATGGTGTAGCATCGCACTTGGCACGAAACGAGAAGAAGACGACAGCGTCGACGTCGACTGCGTTGAAGACGACGCAAGACTTGGCCTTGACTTTTGATGATTAACTTGTCTTCTGCCGCGCCTCAACTTTTGCCGAAGTCGTTTGAAATTGAAAAATCTTTGTTTTTATGATTTTTTAATATTTTTTCAAATCAATTTAAAAAAAAATCTATTTATTTTATTACAAATGTTAAAACAGCCAACATAAAAATGGCACAAAGCGCATACAAAAAATTAGTCACACGTCAAAAAAAAAACCACTCATTATGCAAAAAATTACCAAACTTTGCAAGTAAAAAGATAAAAAAAAGAGATAAGAAATAATAAAAAATGAAAAATATTTTAACAACGAATTGAATTCAAAGCAAAAAAATCGCACGCTCGCCTAACAGCTTCTTCTTCTTAACTTTACTTGGCACTAGAAGCGTCTTTTTGCTATGTTTTTTCGTTTTTTTCGCTGCTTTCAATTTCAGTTGCGTTATTTCAAGCAAACTGTAAAAAAAGCAGCAAAAAACTTGTCGCCGCAACGTTGACGCCGCCGTTTGTCATCTTCACAAGTCGCTCGCGTATTTGTTGTTGTCTGTTGTTGTTGTTTTTGTATATTTTTTTCTGTTTCGTAGTTTGGCGTTAAGATCATTTGCGCGTTTCTAGCGCGCACAGTCGAAAACGAAAGCTCATGCGTTGAACAACGCAACGCAGCAAAGCAACAAGCATTCATACCAAGGACATCCAAAGGATTTGTGTTGTGTCAAAGTTGAGAAATATATTTAAATAAATAAATAAACAAAAGTGCTTTAAGATGGCTAAGATTTTGATCAGTGCTGTTTTGTGTATGGCCATGTTTGGCTCAATGGGTTAGTATTGAAAAAATGCAAATGAATTAAAATTTTACTTCACTTAAACAAAAGACTTAAGCAACAAACTTGTGTGCATGTGTGAATTCGATTAAAACGCTTAAAAAATTAATGAACATTTTTTGAAAATTAAACAAATTAATAAATAATAAAAATAGCAATAAAGACTTTCTCGTTTAAAAAACATATTTGAAAATGAAAGGAATCTCAAGATGAATGAGGGTTGAACTTAAATTAGTATTAAATTATTTGTTTTTGTTTTTTTTAGTTAAATAAAAGTGTTATAAAAACATGGCTTAGTTTGTTCTTTAGCAAATTTATTATCCTTGACATATGACATTTGTTCAAAATTTGTTTTTTTAAGCAAATTTGCGCTATAGTTAAAATAAACCACTTTTGAACGCAAGCAGTTATTCTTAGTATTCTTATAGCAAGTAATTGGAAGATATCCTTTGAATATTTAATGGTATTACAAAGCTTGCTAAGATTTTTTGCTTAGGACTTTGCTTTATAACAACTCTTTATCACTTCTTATTACTTTCAACTTTCAAATAAACTTTTTAAATAAACAAAACTGACTTTCTTTTCCTATCAAGTCAACGTTTATCAAGTCCTTTTACCTTTCTTCAAGGATAATTCCTAGAAATAGTCAGAAATAATTAATACATAATTCACCTACTCTAAACAAAAAAGTTACTACTTTTCTTTTAAGCTTTTTTTCTGTTTTCATTCGAATTACAAAATCGCAAATTTGTAATTATGCAATTTCTATGACTTTCATGCCGCGCCCAGTCAACTGCGCATATCTGCCTTGCGCGCAACTTGTTGTCAAATACCTCAATCAGTGACTGTTTGCTTTGACTAATTGCACGCTCGATTGATGCTGTGATATGCAAAACAGCAGCAACAACAACAACAAGGTGAAGCATTAGCGTGAAATCATCAAACATTTTGTTTTCCGTTTGTCAACGCTTAGCGACATTTCAATGAACTTTATTCGCAACTTGAATTTCCACACACACACGCACACACACATGTGCATACATGTAGTGCGGAAAATGTATTGCAAAAAGTAATCTGAGTTGCTTTTGCAATAAATAACTTGATTAAGTTTGCAATTAATGTGTGGAAATAAATCGTCGTCGTTGACTGTGAAAAAAAAACCAACAATAACAGAAAATTAAAACAAATTTGCATTTAATGCGCGTGAAAACAAACACAAATTAAATAAATTTCAAATAATTGTTGTCAATCAAATGTGAAATTTATGCCAAGCAACTCAAAATCGAAAGACTTAAGGCACAAACGTGTCTTCATGCACTTAAAAAATAAAAATTAGTGGAAAAATTATTTATTTATTGCTTGAAACATCATCAAAAAAAAAAAAAAGACAATCAAGTTCGAAAACACATAAAAATCCCAACAGCAAAACAAAAACAGAAATCACACATTTCAGGGTCAATTTGATGCTTTTTAACATTTAAGCGCTTCAAAGAGCAGAGCAGAGCAGTTCCGAGCAGCGCTGAGCAGCTGCGCACGTCATTACATAATATTGATTGAAGCTTCTTTTGCTGCGATTCGCTGGTGTTGTTGGTGTTGTTGCCATTGTTGTACATTTAATTCATTGAGTGTCTTTGCCGTTGAAGAAGAGGAACAAGCAACAGCAGCGACAGCGACAGCTACAAAAACTTGTTTGCTTTGTCTGACAGCATGTGTGTGTGTGTGTGTGATTTGCTTTCATTGCGATCTTTAATCTTCAATCTGACCAACGACAAGTTTGTCTTGTCCAGTTGACCTTTAAGTGTTTCACTTAAATACTTTTTGGTGTTTTTGTGTCTCTTCTCCTCACGGCGTCTTGGTGTTGCACATGTCGCGCAATTGATAAATTCCTTGGTGCTTGATGCTTGCGTGTGTGGGAAGATACAGACTCAATTGAAGTTTTAAGTGGCTCAGCGCATGTCTGTGTCTGTGTGTGTGTGTGTGTGTGTGTGAGTGTGTGTCACCGCTAATTAAGCATTTTGCACGCGTAAACGTGTTACGGTAATTTTGTTTTTTTTTCCACTTCGCCGAAACAACAAATTTTTGTGTATTCGTGTCGGAATTCGTGCAACTTTATACATCATCAGCTCATCAACATGTCTTCATAAACGTCTCTATCTCTTTATATCACCTCTCTTCTATCTCTCTTTCGACAAGAACATTTTTTAGGTAAGCCGGATTTTATTTAATACTAATACTAATCTTGTTTCTCAACTCTGTTGCTCTCTCTTTCACGCACACGCACAGCTGCCGCTGCCGGTCAGTGTCGCGAGGCAAATGGCACAGAGCCCATTACCGGCTCCTGTGATGCTTACATTGAGTGTAAGAACGGCGTTGCCGAGGAGAAACTCTGCCCGGATGGTCTGCTTTACAATGAGAAATCCACGGGCTATCCATGTGGCTATCCCATCGATGTTGAGTGCACACAGGCACGCCTACAACAGGCTCAGCCCACCGATGAGTGCCCGCATCAGTTCGGTTATTACCGCATGGGCGATGCCAGCCATTGCGGTCAGTTCATGAACTGCGCCTCCGGTCGTGGTTTCGTGTTCGATTGCCCCGAGGGCTTGGCCTGGAATCCGGCCACCTACAAGTGCGACTGGCCCGATCAGGTGGAGAGCTGTGATGCTGAGGCCTTCTTGGGCTTCCGTTGTCCAGCGGTTGCGCCAAAATCAGCATTGTTGGGCGAGCAGGAAGAGGAATATCAGTTCCATCCATCGCCCGATAACTGTCAAGTTTACTTCATCTGCATTGAGGGTCGTCCCAGACGCATTAGCTGCGGCGAGGATCAGGCTTTCAATCCGGAGTTGAATCAGTGCGATGACATCGACAATGTGGCCAGCTGCAGTGCCGATATACGTGCCAAGGGCGCTGAGATCAAGGCAGCACGCCTGTCCGCCAAGAGCAGACAAAAGTCTGTCTAAAGTGTTACTTCTGTTATCTCGCTCGTCTTTTTTTTTCCTTACTTCGTTCCGCGTAATAGCAAAGAAGCAACAATATTCTTTGCCTGAGTTTTCTAGTCTGTAGTTAATCGCAACGTTTGTTTGTTTGTAATTTTTAATTAATAAAAGCGGTAAACTTTTTGTAAGCAAAAAATGTTTTCATTTGAAAAATCAAGTTCGTGTCTTAAGTCTTTTGTAATTAATTGCTGGGTAAAAAAGAAAAATACTCCTTGACATAATGTTTTAATAAAATAAATTTTCAAATTTTACTCCTACACAGCGCTTGCCGCATCCGACTGCCCCACGCCCAATGGACGCTTCGCCTCTGGCGAACAGTGCGACGCTTATGTACAATGCCAGGAAGGCGTTGCCGAGGAGAAACTCTGCCCCGACGGCTTGCTCTTCCATCAGCGCACAAAGTCTACCGGTGAGTGCACATATGCGCCTTACTCCAGCTGCAAGGAGCGCACACGTCTGCAGCCCGCCAACGGCACTGAAGAGTGTCCGCGCCAATTTGGTTTCTATCCCTCCGGCGATTCGACCAAGTGCGGCGTCTATCGCAATTGCGCACATGGTGTTGCCAGTATTACCAAGTGTCCCGAGGGCTTGGCCTTCAACGAGGAGACCTACCAGTGCGATTGGCCTGATCTAGTGGCGGCTTGCGATGCTGAGAAATATTTGGGCTTCAATTGTCCGGCAACGGAGCTTGTCGATGGCGTTGCACCCGAGGTCGATGTCAGTCCCGAGGGTGAGTTGCGTTACTATCGCCATCCCAACACATGCAAGAAGTACTTTGTCTGCGTGAATGGTCATCCACGTTTGTACAATTGCGGCAAGTACTTGGCCTTCAATACAGAATCGAAACTTTGCGATTTCTACAATCGTGTGCCCGAGTGCTATGCGCTCCTGAAGGAGAAGCAGCGACTGAAGGCATCGGAGAAGGAGCAGACGGTGGCTTAAGAGGCTCAGGCACATGCAAGCGCCTAACATGTTATATGAAATGAGTATTGTGTGTAAATACCAATTATATAAATAATTTTCGTTTTATAATAAATACTTTAGCAACATATTCACATCAATGTAGTTTATTTAGTATTTGCTTATATTCTATTGAGTCCTTATAACTATAACTTAATATATAGTCTATTTTACTATAATACTTAAAAGTTATCAGTCGAATCGTTAATCTTTATTGGCTGCAATAAACGTTTACTGCTCGATTTGTTCGTTTATCGGATCTGTAAAGATTTTCTTCAAGATATGCTAAAGTGGACAATTGTTTTTTATGTATTCCGCGACGCTTTGATCTTCACCATTGGCTAGCAGCACGGCGCTGGTGGTGTTCGTCCTTTTCAACAGCAATGTGTGTTATTTTCACATTTATATAACCAGATTTGTAGAACTTTCGGAGGACAACTGATACAGGATAACGTCAATTTTACATCGGTTAATTAAGACGATTCCGAGTTGGCCGTGAAAGCCCTTATTGAAAACAAAAAAGTGATCTACTCCATGAACTTTGCTTATCAACATTCTGGCAGTTTTTGGCCATTTTTCAAAATCAATAATTTTTATTTTGGATTATAGGCTATGTTTATTTTAATGACTCATTTTATTTGAGTCTTTTGTCCGTGCTAAGATTCATAGGTGATGTGACAAGCTCAATTGGGTCAGTGTTTCGGCCCGGCCAGCCACTTGACTTAGCCAACTAACTTTAGGAATCACAACTCATACATTTTATAAACATGTTGCGAATTTAAAAATAGTACAAGAACTTGTCGAAGATAGCGCCTTATCGCATCAGTCTAAAAAAAAATATGACCCATTTTCGTAATTTGGAAACTACTTTTCAACTAGTGAATTTGAATCTAGTATTTAAACTCAACCAAAGTAATGCATAAATTAAATCAAGTGAATCAATTTTATCAAATATCAAATATTTCTATGTCGCATGTGGTGTTGGTATGTTGGACTATGAAACCGAAGATATGACGTTCAACCCCCAGCGCCTCCAGAATTGAAATATTTATTAAACTTATGTAAGTAAAACTATACAGTTGAAAGCATGGAGAGTAGATTGGGCTAGCACTAGTACTGGGTATATTTGAACTAGTATAACCTTAGTTCTACACTAGTTCAGTGAACTACTGGGTAGTTATCAAAAATCACAGGAAAATCGAGTTTGAATTTTATGAAATGGCGCCAAATTTGTGTGATTTTGGGCGAGAAACGCAAACGAGTCAAATTAGCGCGAAAGTGTCTGCGAAAATAATGGAAAATTTTAATTACTTAAAAACGGAAAAATGTCTAGCGAATGCTGCGTGACATACAACAAGTCAATAATGCACTTGTCGTGTCATCCGTTGCATCTGTTTTGTAATCGGTCGTGTTCAATATTAATCTGCCATCTCTGAGCGTGCTTAACAGTTTCGGAACAGTGGGTAACAGGGGCCGAGATGAACTCTCATATGTTCGGCTCATATCAGTGCGACATGGGTCAGTTTAATTGTAAATACTAATTTCAGCTAACAGAGATAATACAGACGCGGTTTGGTCTGCTCGTTGCTTTGGTGGGTATTATTCGAACTACGCACAAGTTGCCAAGCATAACAAGGTAACAATGCAAAGGAATATTGAAATGGCGTATGTACACTGGATATACATGCAAATATAAAGCGCTCATAAAAAACTACAAAACATTTTTTTAATACTCTTTATTTAATTTATTTCTTATCATTTTCATGTTTCAATATGCATAGTTAATTAATATTTGTTACTTATATAATTTTCATGTTTGTGTGTGTGTTTCTTTTTTTTTTTGCTTTTCATATAAATTTTACATGATTTTTGTTGTAAATTTTAAGTTTTGTTTATTTTTGCTGCTTTGGAAAAAATTAGCAATTTTTCTTTACGTGTTCTTCTTCTTTCTATTTTGTAATTTATCAAGGGAATCTTTTTAATTAGTTACTTTTTTACATAACTCTTTTATTCTTGTTCAAGTTATTTAAAATATATTTTTATTTTTACTGAAGATGTGAAAAAAAATATTTAATTAAAATTTAAGCTCGAATTTCATTTGAATTAATTTCGTAAAAATAGTAGCCAATTTTTGTTTTATTTTTTTAACGTTATAAAAATATATTTTAAATTAATATTTTCTTTTTTAATTTTATTATTTTAAAATATTAATTGTTATAAATAATTTGCTTAAACTTAATAAAACTTTTTGGCTATAAAAATTAAAGTTTTATTTAAAAATCTTTAATGTATTTTTCTTTTTTTAAGTATTTAATTTTTTAATCAATCAATTAAGTGAACTTTCATGTTCTCTTCATTACAATTTTATTACTGTTGCACTATTTTGCTTGCAGTTTTAACAAATTTGCTTTAAAAATTAATAATAATAATATTTTGTTTTTCATGGTTTTCATTTTCATGTTGTTCTTGTTGTTGTTCATTCAATTATTTTGCATACAATATTTTTAGTATTTCATTTTTAATTTTATTTTTCATTACTCTTTTTCCTAAGGCGACTTTTTCTTACTTTTTCACGTTACTTTTCTTACTTTTTGAAATGAAAAAAAAAAGAAATTGTTATTTATTTATTTTTATTTTGTGTTTGACCAATTTTTTATTTTATTACTTTGTTGTTTTCAAAAAGGAACAGTTTTCATTAAACTGAGCAAGAATTAAAATCAAAAAATTAAATTCGAAATTAATTTAAAATTAGAAAAAATATATTGCAATAAAATTTCAGCTACAAATTCTGCTATTAAAAATATTTTCACTTTGAAATAATTTATTTTTACTTACTTTTTTTTTTACTTTAAAAAATAACAAATTCAGTCTTTCAGCTTTCAAAGTAAATAAATTAATTAAATTAATTCATTTAATTGCATTTTTTTTTTAAGTGAACTTTCTTATTCATGTTCTTTGTAGTTGTTGGTTTTCTTGTTGCTGCTGTTGTTGTTGTCGTTTCATGTACTGCACTTCCTTTCAAAAATTTTGAACTATTGCATTTATGTGGAAATTTTACGCGCGTCATTTAAATTTTATAGCCAAAAATATATAAAAGCCAAAAGTCGTTTTTTTAAGCAAAAACATTTTTTTTTTTGTATTTTGCTTAATTTAAATTTAGAATTTTGACAAAAATTGTTAGTTTACCTTAAATAGTTTTGTAAAAGCCGAAAAGTTTTTGTTTTTTTTTTTTTTTTGTAGCATAAAAGAAGTTTTTTGTAAGTGCTCAGAGCTGCGGCGGTGTTGACCTCATTTGCTGGCTACCAACGTACCAAAAAAGTGACCAATATTGGTCCAGAAACTGTCAATTGTCTAAAATCTTTTGGGACACCTGCGCCATCTTCAGCTCTTTGCACTTCTACAGTCCGCACAATATTTTATATTTAATAAATATTTTTAACTTAAATATTTTTATGCTTTTATAATAATTATTATTATAATTTTTTTGTTAGTTTACGTTTTGCGTTTTTTTAATTTATATTTTACAAATATTTGCCAAGATTTATTTTTAAAAGTGTTAAATAATTTGCTCTCCCTTGCTCTAAATTTTTTTTTTTCTTTTTTTATATTCTTTAATTTTTTTTGTGGACGTTAAACTTTATTTTTTTCCGCTTGCTCTTTGACAAAATTTCTTCATCTTCTTCTTTATTTTTGACACTGAATTTTATAGTTTTCTTGTTTTTTTTTATATATGCAAAAGTTCGCTTATATTTTACTTATATATATAATAATATAAAATTTTGTGTCTAAATTCAGTTGTTTTTAGGAGTTTGTTTTTTTCAGCTTATTTAAAATTTAGTTAATTTAAAAAATTAAACAATTTTTTAAACATTTTTTTTACACATGTTCTTGTACCAAATAAACTTTTTGTTTTTTATTTTTGTTTTTTTGGGTGGGGCTTAATTTTTTTTTTTTATATTTTTAGTTTATTTATTTTATATTTTATTATTTTAAAATAAATTTTTATTTTTTGTATTTTTTTTTTTTTTGCTTTGTATAACCGGTCTGTGACTTCGTTTTGTGCTCCGTTTTTATTTTAGTTTTTAAATATTTTTTTTATATAAGGCAACTGCATTTTTGTTCTGAATTTGTTTCACTTTTTGTTTGGTAGTTTTTCTTCTTCTCTCTTTATTTTTTTTTTTTTTGACTATTTTTATTTTGTTTAACTGTTTTTGTATAGACTTTTGTTTTTGCTTTAGTTCCGCTTTGTTTCCTGCTTCATTTTGTTATGGTTTTTTCTTTGTTTTTGTCAACTGCATTTTTGTGGTTTGTGAATTTTGCGTCTGAAGTGTTTCAAATTAAAACAAGTTTCTTGCCGTTTGCCAAAAATGTTCAAAAACTTTTTATATATTTTTTGACTCCTAAAAACAACGAAATATGTTTACTTTTTTTGTTTTTTCATTAATTTTGCTTCGCTTAAATTTTATTAATTAATTTTGCTTTGCTTTTTTCCATCGCTTCTTTTTCTTTTAATGCTAATAAAATTTTGTGAAATTTTGGTTAATTTTTTTTAGTTTAATTTAATTTTCTTGTGTCTTAAATTTATTTTTATTCTTGGAAACGTTTAATTTGGAAATTTCATGTTAAATATTTTTTTTCAAAAATTAAATTACTTTTTGAAATAAACTCGTTTTTTCAAACTTTTTTTTTTTAACTTTTAATTTTGTTTGCCGAAATGTCATGCAGTTTTACATTGCGAGTACATTTGTGAGTTGTTGTTCTTCTTCTTGTTGTTCCTTGCTTGCTTCGTTTTTACTTATAAAAAAAAAAAATTGGTAAACAATAAAAAACAAAAAGTTTTTGAAGAAATAACAAATTTTAAATATAAATATTTATTTTTACTAACAAGAGATAAACAAATATGTAATGAATTTTTTTTTTTACGTTCTTTTAAGAGAAGAAAATTTAAATTAATAGTTTAATAAAAAAAATCTTGAAAGTTTCAATGGAAAATGCTAGAATAAGTTGCTCAAGATTACTTTGTTTGGCTCGCTTGATCAGCTATAGAAAAATTGGGGATTGAAGTATAAGTTAATGCTCCTTCTAATAGTCAGGCATTACAAGACTGAAATGTGCCTTCTACTCAAACATCCAAATTATTTTATAAATATACTCGTGATTTTAACAAAAAAGGAATTCTTCTATGAAGATGCTTCAATATATTTGCATGTCATCTGAATTTTTAAATTACTTTTGAATGAAATCCTGAGTGACTTCAATGGGACATCACACAAGTTTTCGCAAAAGCATTACGCACTTAAATGCATTCTGAAAACTTGCTCAGGCAACCGGGCGAACAGAAATGCCAGCAAGCGAATGCCTAAGTTTCCATGTGCATAGGGATTAAGTCATGCAATCGAACTGTCTGAACTTGTTTTGCTTTTTGGTCGCTCGCATTAATGCATTTGGTGATGAATACAATTCTCAGTAACATTTGTGTTTGCCTGGTCCCCAGAGTCGTTTTTTATATGCTGGACATACAAAAAAGTATGTAACGCATAGAAGGGAACATCCCATAAAGTATATATAATCTTGATCAGGATGATAAGAGGAATTGATTGAGCCTTGTCCGTTCGTACGTATTCACGAATAGTTCTCAGAAACTATAAGAGTTAGAGATTTGAAAGGAATGGAGAATGGTTTTGTGCCATGGCCGCTGCATCTGGCACAACCAGCACCGCACAATTTTTACAAGATTAAAATCTTTCTCCATATAAACCCTCAAAAAGGGATTTTCGTCAAATTGCTATATCTCCAAAACTATTAAAGGACCGAACCTGAATATACGCGGGCTCAGTAAGTACATAACTTTAAAACTGCATACCACAAAATACCCCTCTCTTTCATGGTTACCCCTTAAAGCCAGTCAAGCTCAAATTGTTCGAAAATCCTACATTTTTTGACCGATTTTTATAATGAACATTATGTAAATGGTCGATGTCAAATATACAATTTTTTCTTAGATTTGGAGGGAGTGTGACATCGCCTTCCATGTGTTCTGAGTATTATGTTCTCGAGTATACACAACTATACTGTTCCCACTTGTCATAATTTGTGTTGACGTTGAAAATGGTGAGGGATTTTTTTCAGGGCAAAATATCATTAAAAACGAAAATAAAAATAAAAAACAAATTTTTGGATCTGTTTGTTTAATGGAAAAAAATATGAGTTAAAAATTAACAATTCATAAAACTAACAATAAAAAATGTTAAACCAAATAGTCAATTAAAAAACTTGAACAGAAAAATAAGAGTAAAATTTAAGAAGTACAAAAGAAATGAGCAATAAAAATGTTAACTTTAACAAATGAAAACAAATTGGAAGCTTTTCTAAATTACTGCAATAATATAAGTGAATAAATTTAATATCATTTTCAATAATAATAAAAAAGTAATAGTCAAAAATTAATATTATTTTGGCGCCTTCGTTCCGCTGCACTTCGTAGACATTTGGAGTTTTGATCATTAATGGAATTTTCGCTTTTTGCCGCCGCGCTTTTTACCTTTGCCGCCCTTCGACTTAATTTTACGTTTCTTGTTGCCATCGCCGCGTAAAGCTCCCTCGCGGCTAATCTCGCCCAGTATCTCATCACCAAGAGTACCTAAAGGAGTAGAGGTGAGCATGGTGTAAAAAGAGAAACATTAAGACGCTGATTATGAGGGGACACTCACCCAAAGTGGTCAATTTGCGTTGACGATGTTTATCGGCCTTCGTCACCGGCAGACGTGTCATATAGTTTTCCTCATATTCTTGCTTTTCCTTTGCCTCGCGTGAGAGTATCTGTTGAGCACGTGAGCCGGAAGAGATCTCAGTTGGTGCGTCCAAGTATTCTTCCTTCAAATCTTGTAACATCGATGAACTGTCAGTTAAATTAAAAACAAAATATTAATAGATTTTTCAATCTTTAAAATCCTAACACGACCACAGAAACCACTCACGTTATAGCACGCTTCTTGGCGCGTTCCATCAGCTTCTTCTCCTTATCCGCTTGTGTTTCATCGCCATCATAGTACATGGGCTTGATGCGTGGCGGCACATAGACGCCTGTCTTGCCTGCAGTTGCCGCCTTCTTTGGCTTCTTGGCGCCACCGGTTGCCTCATCGACGTCATCCTCATCGCTTTCCTCATCGCTCTCATCGTTCTCATCTTCATCGTCATTCTCATGTCCGCCAGCGCCATCTTCGCCCTCCTCTGCCGTAGCACTTGTAAGCATATTATCCGGATTTGGTTTGTACAAGATCGGATCCGAACTATTCGAAACACCTGTTGTGGCGGTCTTGACCAATTTATCGATCTGATAGCGCAACTTGTAATCAATCGGCCGTATCTTCTCCAACACTGTGCGTATCTCAATCAAACGTTCAATGGAGGGATCACCCTCGATGGTCTCGCCGGAGCATTTACGCAGCACGACGTATGTGAGATTGATCAAATAGTCGAGTAGCATGTGATATTTAACCTCCAGAAAGCTGAGGCCGTACTCTGTTGTGAGCTCACCGCGTTTCACACGCTGCAACATGCTCTCGACGAGATCTGTTACCTGTTTAACGTTGCTGTTCATCTCGCCCAGGAGCTGTATGGCCTGCGGTATATCCTGTTGGCCTTGCACCTCGCAGTCGTAATCGAGCGCCTGGAAATGCATTAGAAAGAACAAGAAAGAAGTAAGAAGCCAAGAAAATTTTATTAAAAGAGATGTTCCAGATGTTTTATTATCCCAAAAAAGACTTGTATAACTTTAAATAAATTTTAATCAAGGCGGAAAGAGTATAAACCTTCTGGAACAGCTTTTTTCAGTATCCCTAAAATATATCTTTAATATCTTTTATTTCTGATTCTGATTTTCTTTGAATTCAAGAAGTTTATAGGAGTTTTGGCTCATCTTTAAAGAACCTGTGTTAAAATTCATGTTTAATAAATGTTCCTCTTCAACTTTAGAGTTGATTGCCATTGGAATTAAGCAACACCTACATCACCTTCCTGTCTTTCGCCTCAGGCAACGTAATCCAATTAGCAACATAATAATTTATTTATTCATGCATAGAAAATGAACGCAGAATAAATATTATAAATTAATTTTGTACAAAAAAGCGGTATTCCAGAAAAAAATTGTATATAAAATAATAAAAACATTTACTAATTATTATTTGAAACAAATTACATGCACGACTAAACTATGCAAATGAATATGTTGTCAACCATTGAAAAACCAAACAAAAAAATTTACAAAATGGCGGCCAACAACAAGTGAAATTAATCTAAAATGTATGCAAATGTGGCAGCCTTTATTAATATTAATTGAAAATAAATGCAGGCGCAAACAAAATTGGGGAAAAAATAAACTAAAAAACAAATTTTTAGCTGACAATTATTGCATTTTGCCACAATACTTCACTTTAGTCCTGGGCCACGCTCCTCAATACACCTTCTCATGTTCTTTGCAGCCGAAAAAACCGCGCACACAAAAGCCAAATTCAGCAAAATGCAAATAATTAAATGCCAACCAATAAAATATGCAAATGAGTTATGCAACAACAACAACACACACACACACAGAGTTGGGCAATTATGTCAGCACATGCCTGCACACTTAGTTGAGTTGAGTCCTTGTGGCATTTGCCAGCACATGTTTGCGTGTCACTCTCTTTCGCTCTCTCTCTCTTTCTCACTCCCGCACTCTCAGTGTGTGTTTAGAAAAATGTATTTCTTTCACATAACTTACTTATGCATTTGCGTACGAAATTTAATTTCCTGTCCACAAAAATATTCGAAAATTGCGTGTCGATGTTACACTTCACTTTACTGACATGGACACACACACCACCCCCATGCCCAACTACCTTCGCTGCATCTCATTCGCACACGCATAATTAGTTTGTTAAATATTTTTGTAGTTGCATTGACATTATGCGCGCTATGCAATGTAAAGGTTTAAATGGCATTTTTGTTGTCTGCCAGGGTTGTCATGTTATGCATGTTTGGCATTAGTTGGCATTTTGCATATTAAGGTTTTTTGTTATAATATTAATATTATTATCATATATTTTTTACTTGTTTTATGATATTGCACACGTTGTCAATATTTATGCCTGAAATGCAATTAAAAGCGTTTGCATTGTTGTAAATTATGTATGCTTTGTAAATTTCTTTTTTGTTTTTGTCGATTTAGTTTGTTATTTTATGCGTATAAAATTTAATTAGATCGCAATATTTCCATTAAATGCAAATTTATGGCCGATGGTGTTCTTTTAACGCTTTGTGTGTTTTTGTTTGCCCCGCGGCAAAAATTCTTTCCTTAATCATGATGACAGTACAACACTGACATTAAACAGCAGATGAGCTGTTAGAAACATTTGTCTCTGTCACTCACTGCGTGCACAATTGATCGTCGCATTAATTGAAAGAGTGCAGCGCCAACGCATAAAACTAAGCGAAGGTGCTCATCAAAAGGAGTAGCAAATATGCATTTTAGTGTGTATGTATTGTATGTCATACAGCAAAGCTTATGCACATAATGCAATAGTGTATCAAATGACACTGTGCGGTACAAAATAAAGACCACCAAACGCAATCTATAAACTTTAATATTGTAATGATTTATGTTGTATGCCTGTCTGTGTCGCCGTTGAACAAAGAGTGTTCCGTTTTTTATTAAGCCACTTGTGACCTTCAAAATTCTTCAAAGTGACACTTCTTTTACTTCAAACACTTGTCTGACGTTTACAAAAAAGGTTAAATAAATTTATAGTTGGCAAATTAGAGTTTGAGTATAAAACTAAGTCAAATCGATGTTCTTAACAAATACAAATTTAAAATTTTGAAAATGTTTTACTGTTTAACTTGTAACCAAAAATGTGTTCAAGTAATGGTCAAACCTTCTTCACATGAAACACAAAATTTGCAAATAATTCACGCAATAAAACACATTTCCAATTATCAGCATAGCAATAGGCACAGCACAAACAACCAGAACGATAAAAATTACAACCACAAATGTCTGTTCCAAGCATTTCTACCCCCAACCCCACTCCCACGACCATTGCACATTTGCAATGTCGCTTCATTCATTTTAATGATTTAAAATGCGTATGCATTTTAGTGTGTTGCTTGGATAATTTTCAATGTGTAATGGCCACAGAAAACCAACAACAACGACGATAACCGCGACCATTAGAACAACAACAACAATGCACAAACGCATCAACGATAGCAATTACAACGAAAAAAAAATGAGAAAAAAATTGCTTGTATGCAATTTTTGTGCAATGACTGTTTACAGACGCGGCTGTGTTTATTGCACATTGCACATTTTATGCACTTTGACACACACACAAATACACACACACTGCGGGTGCCACCACCCCCAACTGCATTTGCCCAATCAACGCAGTGGAGCTCATTTCGGCTCACTTCACTTCACTTGAAGCACATGTTGTGCTCGTTAGCGAAGCCAACGCCTATAAGCATGCAACGATTGAATGAATACACGATTTTTTGTTTCCATCAAAGGTTGTTGTTGTTTATTGCTGCGTTGCTCATTACAACAAACACATGTCGAACATTTACGCATGAAAACACATACACATCAACATATTCACATACACGCACACACGCATGCATAAACATGCTTACAGTCCTGTGCGCATTTTCTGTTTACTTTGCTCCGCTTTTTCAATTTTATTTTATTTTTAGTGCCTCTTGGTTTTTTTTTGTGTTCCTTTCGTTACATGAATAAAATATAAATGCAATTTATGTTTGTTATTTTGGCGTGTATGCACTTCCGGCCCACCACGACAACGCCCCTTTGTAGCGTTATATGCCTCACTGATTATTTTCAAACCAGAGTGCCCAACAGCACGGTCGGCTTTGTTCTGTTTATCTGAGCTCAGCCAATTTTGTGCGTAAATCTCTGCGGTGCACGTAATGAGATATTTTTGAGTGTGCTTGGTCTTTTTCAAGCTTAGAAGTAACGTTTTTATAGCATAATTTTAGGGTTTTATATGAAATTTTCGACTAATATTAAAGTAATAAAACGTGTTAAAGAAAAGCACATAAATAACCTTATAGCAGTAATACTTGCTTAGCGATTTCGATACTGAAGTTGTAATGCTTAAGACATGTCTTAAAATTGCACAAAGCCTCAAAAGTAGACTACGAAAACATTACCAAAGATTAAACAGAATATGAAACAATATTGAAGTTTTTTGTTAAGCCAAGAAATCTTGCATTCTGATCAACATGCCAAATCGGCTTATGCAGCACAACGCACAAAATTATGCAACATTTTTATTGCATGTCATATGGCATGCTCATTCCCATCGCCTTGACGCCTCTGAAAATTTTAATGAAACATTTCTATTTTGTCGCTAATTTTTGCACACGTACAAGAATGATTTGTCGTGACCGTCAGGCAAGCGACTGAACGTACCAACGACCGACCGCCCATTAAAAATCGATTGACATAACTCAAAAATTGTGCAAATTAACGTAAAAACCAACGGTACAATATTGGCGATAACCAAAGTGAGGTAAAGTAAACACATACACCCACACACATACACACCCACACACATACACACACACACACACACACAGACACATGCAGTCAAAAATGTACGCGCTGCAAAAAATGGGCGTAGTGCGGTCTTGTTGGGCGTAACATGTTGTTGAGAAGAGGAGCAAAAAAGTGACCATCAAATCGAATCGTGTTCGATGTGAGAAGAATTCGCGATTCGAATGCATTTCGGGGGCATGAAAATAATAGCAGAGTGTGTGTGTGTGTGTGTTGGTGTATGGAGGCAGGATGCATGGCAAGTGCATAAAGGAAATGCATTGCACTGCAACAGCAACAGCAACAACCACAACTGCGACACACAAAAATCGCCGCAACACGAACTCAAAGTTGCACGTCGCATGTTGAAGTAGCACAGAGTAGACGAGAGAAGGCAAAGCCGACTCGAGTAGGCGCGCGTTCACAAAACTAATGTCATTGTAGTTGTTGTTGTTGCTGTTGTACTACTACTACTACTATTACAGCTGGGCATATATGTGTGCACTGAATTATAGTTGTGGAGGAAGCCAAAAAGAGGTGAACTTGCAGGCAAAATCGAAGGCAAAATCAACCAACGCCAATGATGATGAAATGTACGCTGCGAGGAAATGCACAGTTGTATGATTTTTGTTGTAGTTGTTGTTGTTGTTGCAGGCAGTCATTTAGTCGTAGTGCTAGAAGTAGTAGTTGTTGTTGTTATTGTTGTTTGTGTCCATTGCCTATAACCGAAAATATTGATTAGTGATTATGTGCGTATAGTGCACAGAGTGCCTTGTCTACATACTAGTATATACAGAGGGGTCAAAGGGGCGCTTTGGCACTGTGTATGATTGCAACAACAACAAGAACAACAACAACAATCAAACAGTCTCAATGGTATGCTATATATGAAAAAAGCCATTGGATTTTGCTAATAATAACGTTAAGCAGCGCCAACACATTTCATTGACGCGCACATCACGGCGTATGCGTAATATAAAAAAAGCACACATATGCACTAAATAAGTGTGAGAGAGCGAGAGAGAGAAGGAGACAGCAAGCTTATGACAAGTGACAATTTGCGATTATGCGGGCGCATGAAAAAGAAAAAACAACAATGAAATTAGTCTAACATAAATCGGCGTCGCGCCCGCATTGAGTACAGTGTCGGCGAAAAAAATGCGCATAGTGCAAAGTTAGTTATAAGAGAGAGAGAGAGAAAAGTGTCCATGGCTGCAGACACATGGACAAGCGACAACGTGAAAATTCATCAAATTGTTTGTCAACATTGTTGTTGTTATTGTTGCTGGTGTTGTTATTGTATTTTGTATGCGCCAAAAATTCGTTGAATCGTGAACCGATGAGGGACAATGCAAGGCAGCAATGAAATAATTAGAGAGCAATGCACACATAGCAAGTATAGAAGATGAGGAGAAGTAAGACAAGAAAAAAAAAATCTATATTCATCATCGCGTGGTTGTTGTTGTTTTTGTTGTTGCATTGTTGCAAAACGCGAAATTGCTAAAATCAAACCACAAGAGAGGAAATTGAAGTTGACCACCTTTTTGAACCTTGAGTGCAATGCCTTCTAATGCACACTCTTTCTATCTCCCTCTCATAATCAACACACACATACACAGTCGCTGCTATAGCCATCGGCTTGCCCGTTCACTAATCAACTCATACAGCGACTGTCGAGCTAAGCTGAACAATGATTATTTGTATGTATGCGTGTGTGTGTGTCCCTGTGAGGTGTTTGATTCTATCCTTGTTATTGTCATTAATTTATTAAACGGCTTGTATTGCGTCGCCATTGGCATTTCTGTGTCCATGTGTGTGTGTGTGTGTGTGTTCTGTTTGCTCTTTTGCGTTAACGTTAACTGTTCCACAAAATCCATTTGGTTTGAAGCACAGTGTTTCCCAATCTGCAATACAGATTGTGCTCATTGCAGCGTGATTTGCAATTTCGCGTAATATATTTTTTTTCCACTCCTTATTTTGTTTACTGCAGTCTGGCGATAAATAATTAATTTAAATGCGCTTTGGGCTTAAGCGGCCTTTTTAGACATGCAAGTGTATTGTTGATAATGACAACAATATTGAAATTTTGTTAAGTTTTAAGTAAAGGTTTTTGGCTTAAAATGTAACAAAGTGTTTAATTAAAAAATTTATAGGCATCTTGAAAGTGCTATGAACAAATATTGTGGTATACTTTTGGGCAACAATTCATTGACAATAACTTGAAAATGACTTAAAGTGAAGGTTTTCGGCTTAAAGAGAAACTCAGAGTTTGAAAGAATTAGCTAGACGTCTTACAAACATTCAAAATTGTATTAAAAAATACTGTGACATACTTTCAGGCAGCAATTTTATTCCGAATTCGAGTCAACTGAAGTCGAAATATTTGATATCAAAGCCATAAAATAAGTTACTACGAGTTTATTTATTTTTAAGCAGGAACGTCATTCGCAAGCTTTGAAAAAATAAATTACTGCATACTTTTGGGGCTGCTCATTTCAATAAAAGACATTTTAACAAGAAAATCTACAACTCAACGTTTTCTAAATAATATATCAACAATTCTTAGCTGTTTTTTTCAAATAAACTCTCGGAATGATTTTTTTTCAACACTTCTTCTATAGAACAATCTTCGCCTCAATGCTAACCACACCTACTTCACCTTCAACACATTTTCGTGTCTCAGTGTCACTTATTTTTTTAACACCTTCAGTCAAATATCAAGAATAACGCACAGACAATAAACAATAACAACAAAACACAGCCTAGCATGCAAATAAAAACACGTTAAAAAAAGCGGCGCCAAAAAATAACTTGACGGGAATACCAAAGGAAAAATATATGTATAAATTAAATAAAAAAAAATGTAAATCAAATAAAAAGCAAAAAAATGCGTTGAGTTTCATGTTGTCAACGCGATGATGATGATGAGTGGCAAACAAACAAATGAACGAGTGAATGAGACAGTTGAATGGTCAGAGGGGAAATGAGCGTTTGTACAAAACGCGTCAACGACGTATGTGAAGGCAAACAAACTGACAAACAAACATTTACGTGGACAGACAAGAATAACAACAACGATGATGATGATGACGGCGACAACGCAGCATTTTTCTTCTTTATACTTTTTTTTTATAAAAAAACGTTAGAATTTTGTTGTCGCGTTGAGTTGAGCGGCGAAGGAAGCTTGTTGTGTTGTGCTGGCCGAGTTTGAGGAGACACATGGATTGCTAGATAGATGGACAGACAGACAGAAGAGAGATAGAAAAACCGACATCATTCAGTTGCGAAATTGTTTATGCTTGAGCATGAGTTGAAGCTTTTGCGACGAGCGCCAACAACAGGAAAAGTAAACAGGAAATGCACAACACACACACACATATGTATCTATATATATGTATAAGCACATACAGTGCTATGCGTGTAAGCGCTTGTTAGAAAAGCAAAACAAAAAAAAAAAATAAAACAAAACGAAGCAAACTTCTCGTCGAGTGTCACTTTTTCATATTTGTTTGTTATTTTTTCACGAATATTTTTTTTCTCACATGTGCTGATTTTTACGTTTCTGCCAATGTGATGCGTTGTAAAAGCAATTTCATTAAATGAAAAAAAGTTAAAAAAAAAAAAAAGGTGTACCATATATGCATGTAAGTCAAAGCATCAGGGGTCAAGTCAAGCAGGCGTCCTCATATGAGGCATAAACTACGTAAGTGCCTTCGTGCGTGCGTGCGTGACAGTGTTTCGGACTGAGTGTGTATGTGTGTACTGTTAATGTTATTGTGCCTACTTCAATATTGATAGAATGTAATTAGCTTTGTTTGCTGTTGCTCTCCTTTTTTTCTCCCTTGTTTCTTGTTTGTTAATGTTATGCGACATGTTTCTTTTACGACCTTTTAATGCACAACAAACCCTTCTTTTTTTAAGGCTGCTCTTGCAATCTCTCATTGAAATTGCATTAAAGCAAATGACATTAAGCACAACCATTTCATTTTTTTTATCATATATGTGTAAATTATACACGTTCATTTAAATGCGCGCATGAAAGTATGCAGTAATTTTTTATTTTTTAAACCAATTTTTCCACTGCTTATGTAAACTGTAATTCATATACAGTTTGCCAGCGTTGTCGTTGTTGTCGGCATTGCTGCCAACCAACCAACCGACCAATGATAGCTTCGCCATGCCCAAGCGCAACCGTCACAGCCACCGCCGCCCACCTTTACGGCTCCTATAACAAAGCACATATATGCGCGATTTTTCTCGCGACTTTTATGTAGTTGGCGATTTTTTTTTTAAAGCTTCATTTTTTCCAACGTTGTCTGTAGTTTTCTTTTTCTTTTTGTTGCTTGTTTTTTGGCTCAGTTGTTATATTTTTTTTTTACGTAGTCGCGTTATTTGTATTTTCATTTCATTTCATAGTTGTTTTTTTTTTTTATTATTTTATTTTTTTTTTTTGGTATTTTCTTCATTGCATATTCCGCGGCGCACAATAGCTGGCAAAAAAAAAAAATAAAAACAGCAAAAATATGTAGACATATCGCTTTAAATAAGTGCATTTATATATATACCATATACATATATAAGCGCCGCTTGATGTCAGCAAGCGCTTTATTTATGTGTGCATGATATGCTTTATAACGTTTGCAACTCACCTCCACCCTTTGTTGCCTGCGCTTGAGGTTTATTTCATTTGTGCTGCGCTGCTAGTGGATTTGCATTTTTACTCAATAGAAATTTATAAATATTTTATTACTAAAAAGGCCAGAGGTTGATTATTTCAGTGCAATCAAACAGTAGCAGCAGCAACAGCAGCCTAAAAGCATGCTGTAGTTTTTTTTGCTTTGTAACAAATGTTTTCAAAAAACTATCTTTTGAAGTAACTTTGCGTTTTTGCTTTAAGACATGACATGACGTAACTTCGACTTTAATTGCACTTCAACTGCTAACAAAACTTTTGCGTGCTGGCAAAAAGTATGCCACACTTTTTTGTGTGGTTTTGATGCAATTGACAAAAAACTAACCGCACAAAAAACAAGAAAATGTTGTATATTCAAGGCTCTTTTTGTCTTACTCTCTCTCCTTTTGTATGTTGTCGCTCGTACATTCGTACCTACTTATTGCCAACATGCATGTAAATTTTTTACAATTTGCAACGCGCTGTGTCTGTGTGCGTGTGTGTCCCAATTTCGTGTTGCCAGATGATTGCATTTTTTTGCCAAGCATATTCTTACGCTGTCCATGACTACTTTAACGTGTGGTAACTTCATCTTTTTTTTTTTTTGCTTTTCTTTTGCATGTTTTTGGTTGGTTTTTTTTTTTCTTTGTTTGCTGCTCTGCTTTGTGTCATTTCCATTTTCTGTGTACTGCAACTGGCATCGATATGCCATGTAGGAAGAAACAACTGAACAAAAAATGGCGACTCTTGTACATACATACATACAAACATGTGTAGCGAAAATTATGCAGCAGCGGCGCCAACACATGCAAATCCAGGCAGGCAGGCAGGCAGGCAGGCAGGACAGCATAGCACAGAATAACAACGAAAATGAAACGGTGCAGGCAACAATTTTTGGTCAGGCTCACTAGTGTGCTACAAAGCGTACGTGTGCGTCTGTATGTCTCTGTGTGTGTGTGTGTGTGTGAATGAGATGCAGGCAGCTTGTAGAATCGTATGACCAGCATGGCTTCATACTATGCGAATGCACTGTAGGCCTCACTTTTGTGCTCATCAACAACATGCTCGCTTCGCACTCACTCACACTCACACTCACAGTCAAACGCCATGCTCAACTCAACTCAACTCTTTTACACGCTGCTCTGTCTCTGTTCTGCATAACTCATGCTATTTGTTTCTGTTCATGTCGTTGTCGTTGTTGTTGTTGTTGTTGCCTTGTTTTTGGCATTCGTTTCGCGCACACCTTGCAACAATTTTGGTTTCCATTTTTTTCGCTTTCCTCTCCTTTGTTTTATCGTTCATGTTGGCCGCCAAATTCATCGCCGGTTGACCAGCCATACGAGCCATCACTAGTGCCTGCCCCCACCACCAAGCCATTGCATGTTTTTGTGCTCGCACATGTACAATTTTTGGCTCGCGCAACTCAACTCAATTCAATACAACAGCACAGAAAAACACAACAACAAAATCACAAAAAAAAAAAAAAAAATACACTGAAGGAAACAAAAAAAATTGGCGGCCAATATGAATGTCCTTTTCGCCGCCGCCACCCCTCCTGCCAGTAGTATATTGCTACCAACAGTTTTGCATATGTGTTTGACATTGTATACATGCATGTATGCGTGTGTGTGTGTGTGTTGTTTCGCTTGTTGTGTGCGTACGATCGATTTATTTTCGGTTTCATTTCTGATTGGCAATATTTCATCGGTTTGGGTAATTTCATCGTAGTTGTTGTTGTTGTTGCTTTGTCGTGCATGATTTTTCAGCCGTTTGCATGCATGCGTGCATTGTTCAACTCTTTCTGGCACGCATAAAACATATGTATGTGTCGGCCTTCGCATGCACGCACACACACACGTTCATTTCAAATAATTACAAATACATGCACATTTATAACATTTAATTGCTATTTTTTTTTTTGGCACGGCTTTTAATTATAAAACAAATGTCAAAAAAAAAAAGAATTTTTCGATTTTTTATTGTCGCTTTTTGTGTTTTTTTTTTTTTGCTTCTTGTTTTTGTTTTTGACAATTTGCAATTTATTTGGCAAAAAAACACAAAGGCAAAAGCATGCCAGTGTGTATGTGTGTGTCTATGGGGAGCACTGACTGTCTGCTAGTGTCGAATAAAGAAAAAAAAAATTGTAGCATACTTTTTCGCGTTTTGCTGACCAGCCAGTTAGTCAGTCAGTCCAAACCGCTGTTCAGCATGGCTCAACTGTTTTATATGCGTTTCGTTTTGCTGCCTTTGTCGCCTTTCACACACCTTCCCCCTCCTTCTTATCAGCCCCTCACGCTCAGCTTCTTTATGCTCATGCACAACTCTTTCCCACTCTGGCTCTTGCTCTTACTTCCTGCTGCCTGCTTGTTAAAAATATATATTTATATATGTATAGGTGTGTGTTTGTGTGCATATACATGTATTTGCACGTTATTCAACAAAGCTCAACGCGTTATAAACGCATCAGTGTGTCGCGACTCGCGCATGTACAGACCTCTGCTCACACACACACACACACACACAAACACAGTGACTAAGGCACTTGCAAATGCATGTGTGTGTGTGTCTGTTGGACAATTGCTTGTATTTGTTGCATGTGTATGTGTGTGTGTGTATGTGTGATATTGTCTGCCATTTCATTTATTATTGGCACGTCGATTTATGTTTGTTTGTCGCTTTGTTTTATTTATTTATATTTGTATTTGTTTCGTTGTTTTGTTTTTGTTGTTGCTGTTGTTATTTTCTGTTATATTTCATTTTAAATAATGCAAAATACATTTTTGGCATTTCTTTTTTTCACGCCATGCCATGCCACGCCCATGCCCACGCCCATTCCTGCCATTTGAAACATTTGCGCTGTTTGCAAAATTTTGTTATTTGATTTGATTTGTCGGCAATTGTTTTTATTTTCTTCTCTCTCTTACTCTTATAGCACACCCTCACTCTTTCACTCCCTCTGCATCCTTGCATTGCATTGCATTTTATTTAGATAATAATTTATGCAAATAACACAAATGACAGCAAAAATATTTTTGCGGTTTTTTCTTTCATTTTGTGGCAAAACGCGTTTTCAATACTAAATTGAATTTGTTGGCGGGCAAAACACGGCGCGCGATTTGCATGCAAAAAGCATCTTTGTTGATTTTATTAAATAAAATTTTTGCAAAATTAGATTTCGCTTGTGATTAAGTACAATGCATAAAAATATGTTTTTGCCGTGGTTTTTTGTTGTTGTTTATTGGTTTTTGTTTATTTTATTACATATTTTATTGTGCAAATAAACATTTGGTAAAATTGTTTTCCAATATTCCATGGTGGATTAAGGCTCAATTTAAATTTAAAAAAACTTTTTAAATTATCAAAACTAATAATAATTCAACGCATTAAATAGAAAAAATGAGCTTATTTACGAAACGATCTGTTTTTGTTAAGGACATTAAGGGTTCCATCTTAGGGAATGCCTCCTTATTACATAAGGCTAGATTAAGAGAGGATGGTGATCTATTAAACGTGCACAAACTTATTCCAAGCCATAGGTTGTGGGTTCTTAGGTAATCTCATGTACATTTTTTAAATATGTTCTTCAAAAATTGTCTGGAAAAAATTGTCTTAGAGTTAAACCGTAATAGATTGGCAATATGACAAAATATTAGTAAGTAGGAAGGGATTCAAAATTTAAATAAAAATACCTCTCCCACTTAATTGAAGTTCTCATAATACATTAATATTTCTCTGTTTTTCTAATCTTTACTAATAATAATCATCGAATCTTATATAAAAAAAATGTATTGAAGATTTAAATGGTAAAATTTAAAATATAATAGCGACAAACAAAAGACTTCAATGAGATCACAAATTGAAGAAATAAGTTTAATAAATTTTGCAGAATTCATTTGTGTTGAACCTCTTATTCTCAGGATGAACTCGTTTGAATATTGAATCATGCTGTGAGTGGTTTAGGAAACTGACAGACTGGTTCGCCAGCAAACGCGAAAAAGTATGCAACAATTTTGGCATCAGCTTTGTTTTAGTTCAAATATCATGCCAATATTTCTCTACATTGCTCCTCTACACTCGCAAAAAAAAAAAACTTCAAAGGGTTTCATCAAGCAAACTATGTTGTAAGACATTCTTTATTCAGTCATCATCAGTTCATTAGCAAAATATTGTGGAAAAAAGAAAAACTGCTAAATAGACTCATAGCCCCCACGCCAAGTCTTAGTTACCTTCATCTTTCATTTCCCTATTGAATGCATTTACATACGACTCTTCCTTGCTTTTCATTTCACAACACGTTTTTTCTATTTTTCGTTTTTATAATGTCATGTATTACTGTTCAACTAACAACGATAAGCAATAAAGTGACCCTTTGAACGCCTACACAGCACTGCACTAGCCCACAGCTCCTGAGCCCACACACACAATTTGCTCGCATGCTAATGTTGTTGTTTGCACTACACTTCAACGCACTTTACGACATTGAAACTTGATCGAAAAAAAGGAGAAAAGAAAATTACAGTGAGGATAAAAAAAAAAAAACCTTCTATGTTGAAAAAATATCTGCCAAAGGGTTTTTGCAACACTTTTTTTGTGTGTGTGTTTTTTTTTTTGAATTTTTTTATTTTGTTGCCTTTTTTTTTTTAAATATTTGCATGCTATTATTGAATGTTCCGCCCCGAGAGCAAAAGCGGCTGTGCTGATGCATGAATGCTTTGGCTTCGTTCTATTCTATGCGCTGTTCTGTTCTATTCTATACGACGAAATGTATCTCAGCATCTGCATCTATGATGCCAACATACGTTTTGACGTGTGCCATACACACCCACAGTCACACACGCGCACACGCATACATCTACACATGCTTTGCCATTACTCATATTTTTTGCGCATATAACAAATTTTTTTCAGGCAAGTGTTGCCAATCTTGTTTTTTTTTCATTCCAACAATTTTTTTTCTCAACAATTTTCAATGCCCATTTCCTACAACCGTCATCATCATGATGATACTGCTGATGATGATGATGATGCTGATGATGGCAGTCGTCTAAGCTTTGACTTGGGATTTGCATTTTTTAAGCGCGTGTGTTGACTACCCTGCCTGCCCGCTTGCTCGCCTGCCTGGCCCCCTGTTTGTCCGTTACTTTGACAGGGTTGAGTTGCGTTGAGCTTTACTTGTCCACCATTATTTTTTTTGCTGTGATTTCGTTTTTTTTTTGCTGATTCTGAGATTTTTTCGCTTTGCTACGTTTTTCTACATCATTTTTTTGTGCTTTCATAAAAAATTTTTACGCTTGTCCTGTTTACGGATAAAAATCCATTTTCGTCAGTTTTGTTTGAGGGTTTCCGCTTCGTTGTGTTTTGTTTTTACTCGCTCTCTCTCTCTCTCACTCACTCACTCGTTGTCTCTACTACTACTACTGTATTGCTCTACTTCCTGCTACTGTCAGTTCATTTCCCCTGCCGTTTGTTTTTGTTTTTGCCTTGTTGCTTTGGTATCCTGCTTTGTTTTTTTTTTGCGTCGACTTTATATGATCGCGTGTTGAAATTGTAATGAGATTTTTTTTTGTGTCTCATTGCCGCTTTTTGAAAAGGATTTCCCTCATATGTCTGGCATTTGTTTTAATATATTTTAACGGGACAGTCACAGTCGCAGTCTCTGTCTCTGTCTCCGTCTCGTTCGCTGTCGGATTCACAATTTTCCGGTAATATGCGCGTACTGTTAATGCGTATATTTAATTTATGAAATTTATCTTTGCGTTTCATTCTTCATTTAAATGTCGTTTGTTCGTCCTAATGTTTACGTACTGTTGGTTCTCAATTTGTGGTTGCTAAGTGGGTTGGAATGAAGCCGCTTCATTGTTAACTTTTTCTCAGTTGGTTATTTATATCATTTAGTAGATTAATTTGGTTATATATGAGGCATAGTTGTGTAGCAGGTGAGGCTCAGGTTGAGGTAGCAGGCTGATGCTTTGTTATAAGCAGTAGGAAAGAAGTAAGGAGGAGGAAAGAAGACAGGAAATCAAGTAAAAAAGCTGTTTGGCTTAAATTAAATGAAATACTCTTAGAATTATTGAAATTTCGGTGGAGAAAACCAATTGGGTGTTGTATGATTGAAAGATGTCTTAAAGCGGAAGGAAGAACAAGAGCTATGAGGAATATTCCAAGCGAATTGGAATATAATTAAGTAAGAAGACTTTTTATAAGCACATGAGGAGAAGGTTCGGTTATGTTTATTAAAAACTCTGCCAAAATTTCAATTTTATTTTTCTTTGTCCAATTTCTAGTTTAAAGATATATTAATTAAAATTTTAATTTAAGATGATCGTGTCGTGAGATATGCTGTCACTTTTTTCGGAGGCGACTCCGACATTTTACAATTAAGAAAACTGTAGTTAGTTGCAAATATTTTTTAACCGAACATTTTAGAAAATGTGAATAAAATCTGAATTTTTAATTTTATAATATTCTTCAATAAGCAATTTAGTTTTTATATAATAAGAAATTTTTGTGAACCCCTTAAGTAGCTTCAAGAACTTCCGGCAAATCAATGAGTTTTTGTTCAAAAATGCACTGAAGTTACTTTCAATACCTTTCAGTCAATTGCACGACAAGTTAGATTACAAAGTACGACATGTTTGACCAAGCATTTAATGCCGCTTTAAGCCCAGTCAACAAGCCTGCGTCGGGCCAGCATGAAATCACCTGTCACAAGGCAAACAAAGACAGGTGAAATATAAGCACAGCAGTGCCAAAGCAAATAAAACACGCTAATAAGCGAAAGGTGTGTTTGGCATGTTTGGAAACGATTAAAGGCAACCATCAAGTGCACTCGACCAATGCACAGATGTATGACTGCCGCTGTCGCAAAGAAACGAAAGACAAATCGTCGACGCACAAGCAGAAATTATACGTTCGCAGACAGTGCAATCAATCGACGACGACGACGACAACGACATTGCCAAAACAGTCAAGATGCTAATGCACGATGCGACGCGGCACTTAAGTCAGACGCGGCAACATGATGACGACGACAGCGACGTGAGACTAGCAAAAAAAAGCGCTGCCAACATTTGACAATAAACAGCGACAAGCATTTTTACGCCTTTGACCTAAGCGGGCACAACTCGCATAAAGTAAAGCGCAAATGGGCAAAATGGCCACAGAAAGTTGCAGAAAAAAGCGGGCAGAAAAAGTAGCAGCAGAACGAAAAAAAAAGGGTTTGAAATGCGCCAACAAAAGTGGCCGCAAAAGTAGCTGGCAGTAATATGAGTTGCCACCACTGTAACAGTCGCGTTGGTAAACATCAACCCACATGGCTTCGGCATGAGACTCAGAAAGCATCGCTGCGCCGTAAATGGCACAAGTGGACGACTCGCGACGGTGATTCGCGACAACGACGACGACGACGTTCAGACAGAGCGAGTGAGTACGAGTGTGTGTGTGTGCCTCCTGCTGGCGGAAATGGAGCAATGCTGCAAGGGGTGAGGGGCAGCGAGTGAGTCAGGCAAGCATGATTGGCGAATGGAAGAAAAAAATGGCACAGTCGTCGTTGTAGGATTTTGTATCGCGCTTTTAATACTTTTTGTACTTCTCCACCCTTCCCCTTGGCTACCGCGTAAAAAAAAATCGGAAAAAAAGTTTACTTTGCGCGCCCTCAATAAAGTTTTCAAAGAGTGGCGGCGGTCAAGTATTGCTGATGAGGTCGAGAGGGTCAGAGGAGCGCACAGAGCAACGCGACGGCATTCTTTGCTAGCTTGACTGACTGACTGAATGACTGGCTGGCTGGTTGGCCAACATGCCTCGCCCCCGCTGCCTGTTTGTCTGTCTGCCTGCCTGAGTCTGATACACAGACTCAGCCAACGTTGCTTTTACTAAATAGGTTAGGCGCAATTGACGACGACGACGACGGCGATGCTCTATGTTCATCGGTTGAGGAACTCTGAGGTTCTGTATAGCCATTTTGTTTGTTAGCTGTTGTTGTTGTTGTATTTTTTTAAAGCCTTGCGCCGTCGAGGTCGTGGTTTGCGCGCCGTCATTGTCAGTAACATCATATATGACGGCCGACTGGCATTGCCTTTAGCAAAGGTTTGGTGGATATTTAATGGCTATGAATTTGATGGCTGGTTAGCGCACACACATAGCACAGCAACAACAACAACAACGACAGCAACAGCAACACGACAATAGAAACAACAACAAGTGTCGCAGTTGAAATGTCGCATGACTGCGCCAACGAACAAGACAACGGCAAATCAACCAAAAAAGAAAAAAAAACTCCATAAATGAGTACTTTGCAATGCGACGACGACTGTCATGACTTTTTGCTTTTCTTCCTTGCCACGACAATAGAAACTCATTTTTTCGCGCTTGCATTCGTGTCTTTTCGCATTTGGCAAGCAAGGCTAAGCGGAAACGGAAGTACGCGTGGTTTTTCCCCAGGCGTCGAAGTTTCAAGTATGCGGAAGTGAGTTGCTCAAGTGGAAATGAAGCTCTTGTCATGATATGCCTACGAAAATTGCACTGCGCGTATAAGATGATGACGATGATGGTACTGGAACGACGTCTTCTGTTTGCATAGGCATGACACTTTTGATGAGTTTGATTGGACATGTTGCGGGCAGCAACGCTTGATTTATAAGCTTTGACAATTTAAGTCGCTTGTGACAGCAGCCGAAGGAAGACAAGCGACTTTAATGAAATGCAATAGTTTGATATAAAAAATTATGCTTTAAGAGAAAACTTTCATTGAATCAAACGGTTTTAAAATTTTAGTAATTCTTCTTTCAAACAAAAGAGACTTGTTAGTTGAGCAACTGCCAATAACAACAAGAAGAACACAGCAGGAAAGTAGCAAAAAAAAACGTAATTTTCTACACAACTCAGACAAATGATTTGCGCAAATAAAGTGAAATGTTTCGATGCTCGCAAGCATTTTTATATTCTCTTGCAAATAGAGCATATCAACTTTGCCATGAAGTTTGAGACAAGGAGACACCTCCGTTTGTATAAAGTTTATATATTCTTGATCAGCACGACGAGACGAGCTCATATAGCCATGTCCATCTGTCTGTCTGTTTAATTGCTAGCTCGTCTTAGAGATTTAAAGCTATCGAAAAAAATCAAATGCAGAAGTTCTTTGTACATGTCTAGATATTATATGTCTCTATATTATTTCGATCGGACCATTATAGCATATAACTACTATAGGAATAGTACGGTCGAAAATGAAATGTTTCCTTGAAAAAGGCTATGGTTTTGGAGTTACCAACTGAAAAGAATGCACAAAATTTTCTTCAACGTAAATGCATATAATGTGCGAGATTGGTCTAGATCGGATTGTTGCATATAGCTCCCATAGAAACGATCTGTCAAAAATAAAGTTTTTGTTAGAAAACCTTTTTTGTTCTTGAATAAAAACAAACCAAACCTTGCAAATATGTGTCTTTGTTAATGCTTGACTATAAACCAAAGTTTTATGAGAATCGGACATAAGGGCGTCTATACATAGAAAAACCTTAAAATGGGATTTTTCTCTAAGCGGACAAGATAGAAGATTGCAAAGTGTAGTCTAGCATGAAGGCATTACTTTCTTTAAAGCAAACTAAAAAATTAGCATTTCTACGCTTCTTTACCATTACAAACCAGTTTCTTATTGAAATAACTTTAAGAAGGATTTTCCGATAAGAATAATTGGGAAAATGCTTGCAAGGCATCTAAGTTTCGGCAAGGCTAAAAATAATTCCCTTTCTAGTTTTTCTCTTTTCTATTTCTTTTTTTTTCAACATGCGCTTTTGCAAATTTTGTTTAATTTTCAATAGAGAGCACTGAAAAACGAGGAAAAAATAAAACTTGAAATGAAATTGGAAGCATGCAAGTGTGCATAAAGTATTGATGTGCAAAGCAGAGGGTTGGCCATTGAGCCAGTGAAGGAGAAGGCATTGGCGAGCATGTATAGAAAAAAATGAAAAAAAATATTGAACAAATGTACGAAAAAAAGGAGCTGAAAAAAGTATTGGAAATTTCTAGCACAATGTGCATGTGTGTGTGGTTGTGTGAATAACAACAATAACAAATACGTACGAATGACGGGGCTGCGCTGCTCAGCAGAAATGCTTCAAAATATTTTTGTTTGCAATCATATTATATTTATGCTATAAACATGCTGCGCGCTTACGCAAGGACTGTGAGGGGGGGAGCACAGCGTAGCACAACACAACCTAGCGCAGTATAGACAACAACATATCACTCATACACAAACTAAGCGACGCCTTGCGTTATGCTATGAAATTTTTCAAAGCACACAAAATGCAAAAAAAAAAAAAAAAAATTGAAATGAAAAAAAATTATAAATTGTTTTGCGCGTTTCCATTTGGCTTCGCGTAAATTTTTTGTATTTGTGCTGCCACTGCCAGGGTTGTCGCTTACACATGCATGCATACGTATATCTAAGTAAGTACGGACGTGTGTGTCTGTGTTTGCATGGATTTATGACGAACGTCGCCGGCGTTGCTGCTTGGCCGCTGCCGCTGTTGTTGTTGATGATGATGCCTCGTTGATGCTTTGAATGTGCCGAATGCTTTATACGTTGTTGACGATTGTCGCTGTGATTTGTTTAAACAAGGGCACAAGTTGCGGGCGTCTATGAGGGAGTGTGGGCAGTGGTAGCATGTACAGACGGCGACGACGAGGATGAGGCTGACAACAACGAGCGAAGGTTTTTAATTTTATATTTTATTTATTTTTTGGTTTCGGTTTTTGCCTACAAAGTTTTTCTCATGCCTTGTTTTTTTTTCGCTGCCAAAAAATATACTTTAAAAAAAGAAATGTCGCGTATTTGATTGTTGTTGTTATTATTGTTGTTGTTGCGGCCCTCCCTTGTTTGTGCTTACGCGTTTCCATTTAATTTTGTATATTTATGTGTGTGTGTGTTGTCTTTTTTTTATTTTCCTTTAATTTTATAGCCCTTCTATTTTTTTTTATTTGGTTAATATCCTTGCTGGATATGCTGAAGTATATTTTAACGGGACAGTTTGGTTTAATTTTTTTTTTGTGTTGTTTGCGCTCCGTTTTTACGCCCATCTGCGGCATGTTGTTTCGCCTTTGCTTGTTTGTTATATAACCTGGCAACCCTAACACACCACTACCCCACAACAAAAGCAACAGCAACAGCAACAACAACAACAACAACAATAGCAATGCTGCTGCTGCTCAACAAGCGCGAAAAAGCATGCATGCGCTTAACTTTATTATTTCATTTTTATTTTCACGACGCGATTTTTTATCAACTCTTCCTTTTTTTGCTTTTTTAAATACATATTTGTATGTGTGTGTTTTCCGACACATATGCAAACATGCATGCATGTGTGTGTAGTGTCCGCCCTTTTTTCGGACATTTCAGTACGCGTTGCATTTTTAATATAATTTTTCAGCAGCATTTTTCGCTCGTCTTCTCTCTCACTCTCTCTCTCTCTCTCTGTTGCACGAGTTTTATTTTTTTCATATTATTTTTATTTTTTTTTTTGAATTTGTTGCTTCGCTCAATTTTTAATTTAAAAATGTCGTATTGTTTTTTTTTAATTCGCATTCGGGTTGGCTATGAAAATGTTGCGGCCGCTGCCTTGTTTGACTGACGCTATCGCAGCAACATGATCAGCTCAACGTTGAGCTCTCATGCTACTGCCTCAAGTGGGCGTTGCGTCAATTGAACTCAACACGACGCTGTCTTTGGCCACTGTCCGATTGCAGGTATGCTCATCCTTTTTTTGCTTTCACTGATTTTATTAAAAAATTGCGAAATAAGCAGGCGTTGCCAGCCGTTGTAAGGGCGGCGTTGCGTTGGCTTCACGGCTGTTGCTCTCATTTTTTTCAAACATGTATTTTTTGTGCGCAATAAGCGAAAAATATATGATTTGTAATTTATTTTTTTAATTAATTAAAATAATTATTTAGTGCCGTATATTTCATTAAGAAACTTTTTTTTCTTTGCATACTTTTAGGGTTATGCTAAGTGTGGGCATATTAATTGAAAAGTTTTCCGCATGTATGTGTGTGTGTGAGTGTTGTGTACAACAAATACAATGAAAGTATGAAAAATGTGTGGAACGTTGAAAAATCCTCTACTCAACCGGCAAAAGTGAAACATAGAGGGCGTTTCTGCATAACACAATTTATTTTAATGTTACAACAAACAGAATATTTGAAATAAATTACTAATAATAACTAAATCACCGCCCTGCGCCCGCACACTAACGTATATGGCATAAAAATATGGTACACCTTCACGCACACGATCAACTGCGCCACGCTTGATTGAACTCGGCATCATTGCGTGGCGTCATTATGTACGGATTTGCTTCGCTGGGACAGACGAGTCGCTGCAAGGGCGGCAGCAGCTCACGCTGTTGCAGTTTGCGTGGCGTGAACATCGCATTCCACAGCATATTCGCTACAGAGGCGTGGCCCAGTTGACTGAAATGAAAGCAATCGTGTCCGAAGAAACGGAAATCCGTATTGCCATTCGGCAAAGTCGGCAACGTAGTATTACCCATGAGGTTCGGATAGAAGATGACCGCAAAGGTATCGGTCTGAAATTCGGGCAGCGCGGCGACATATTCATCGATTTGCTGGAAACGAAAATTACGCTCCTTGAGACGTGCGCGCATCTCAGGACCGTGTTGGCCAAAGACACAATTGCAGCCGACGCGATGCACGACATCGCAAGCGGTGCTCTCGTGCGTCATGAGCGCCACAGTGCCGAACATATTCGGCACGGGCATCAGATTGATCAACAGTCGTGGCACATTGTCACGCAGTACGGTGAACGCACGACGCAAGTCCTGCTCGTGACGCATTAGAAACTCGGCCTCGCTGTCCCAGTGACACATGTCCGAGCAGATGTCATTGTTGCCCACATGTATGGTCAGAAGCTTCCAGTGGTTTTCCATATCCACGTGCCGATCCTGACGCATGCGTTCGACCAACACATGCGCCATGTACGGCAAGTCATGTGACATGATCATGGGCTCGGCGACATTCATGCGCGATGCATCGCTGTTGACCACAAGCGCATTTGCCACGGCATAGCCATACAGATTTGGATTGTAGAGCTTCAGTATGTTCGGCAGCGTGAGGAATTGCCGCCAAGTGCCTAAACCGCCGCCCGAGAAGCTCATGCCGCGAAATTCATTGATCATATCGAGCGCGAAGTCGGTCATGATGCCATTGCCCGCCGAAATCGAATCGCCAAAGGTCGCAATCACGTCAATATCGCCCGGCTTGAGTCGATGCACCGACGTGGGCGGAAATGGCGACCGTTGATTGTTCAAAGCACATGGAAATTGCACATTGTTCGGCACGATCGCTTGCATTTTGCCCTGCGCATAATTGCGTGCGCTCAAGTCACCATACTTGGAGAGCGCCATGCGCAAGGAGGCGCCACGCACGGCGACGACGAGATCACGCAACGTATCGAGATTCGTGTAGAACATATTGCCATTGCGATGCTTGGAGAAGTCGAATCTCTGCTGTTCTTCGCCCAGACGCGCCAACAATTGATTCGAGCGATTGCCGCGTGGACGTGCTCGCGCTTGCAGTGCTGGACTGTTGCTGTCAGCGGTTTGGTGTAGCGGCAGCAGCAGCAACAACACCAGCAAGGCATGTGTTAGTTTGACATTTGTGCGATACATTTTCGGTTTGAGAAAATTTGTATATGACACTTGAGTTGATGAAAGTTCAGTGAGCGCGCTCAGCAATAAACACTTGGGTTTTTTTTTATAACTATTTCAATGTTGTATAAAGTCTGTCTCGAGGCAAGTATATATTCTTTAGCACAGGAATAAAGTGAGCAAAGCAATCGAGCTTGAACTTGAATTCGAAATTGACGCTTTTTTGATAACAATTCGAGCACTTTTCGTTTGTGTTCACGTTTCTATAATATCTTTCAATATCCTGCAGGCTTCTCAGTGAACACTGTTAAACACTTTCGCACGTTTCCGTGTGCGCGACACGACTAAACGCTTTAGAACGGAACAAGTCTAAAAGGCCCGGCAGAATAAAAACAAAAACGCGCCGTTTATGTCGAAATACTTCTTAGTGCTTTCTCGTGTGCTAAGCAAATGATTTGCGCCAAGCCAAGCCAAAAAATTATAAAACAAAAACAAGCCACAGCCACAGTCACAACAACAATAACAATGTCAACAAAAATAAAGAAGCAATTCAAGTTGAAATTGAGTGTGTAAACTACAAGTAAACTTCGACACTGTTCCGACGTCGACGATGTGACAGAGACGAAATTTGTTATTTATTTAACAATTACTTAATTTTTTTAGTGTTTTTTTGCACATAGTTTTGTTTTAAGCGCCTCACTTCAGCACAGTAACAGAAAACAAAAGCAACGCAAACAACAAAAACAAGATAGAAAGTTACTTTTCGGCTATGACGAAACTTAGATACACTTGTGTGTAAGTGTAAGGGAGTTAAAACAAATAGATACTTTTTATTATGCCTTCAAACATTTAAATTTGATAGTGGTCATTATCATTAAAACTTAGAAAAAGACAGATTGTTTAGAACATGGGTTTAAGTACTTGTCTCATATTAAAAATATAAATCTAAACAAACAACTCGCCTAAGTAACATAACATCACAAAGCACATACGTCAGTGAGCATTGCACGCGAGGATAAAGCATGCATTTTCTATGTGCCTTATGTGCTGTTATCCGCTAAGTAACATAGGAGTATTAAATGCTGATTTTTTTAAATTATTCAAAAACAAAACAAATAATGAAAGTTCTGAAATCTTGAAAAGTTATACTCCTAAGTAACAAATCCCAAAATCGAAGCTTTTAGTTCTCTTGTACATTATGTGCTGTGGTATGTTGTGTAACATAGGAGTATTTAATATTTTTCAATTTATTTAAAAAAAACATGTATGCCATAAAATTTAAAAAATATATACCTTAAGTAACATAGCAAATATGTCAGTTGAGACTTAACTTGAAAACAAAAATTAAATATTAGGTGTACTCTATGTACTTGTAAGGCGCTATGAAACATGGTAGTATATAATGTTGTATTTTTGCAGTTGCTAACCAGTGTGGGTTACAAACCTCATCATATAAACAAAATACCCGAGCACAAATAAAAAGCACAAAAATTATATAAAATATGTTAAAGTAAATACGCGAAATGTCGTTTTATTAAAAACTGTTTTTCAGAACTTGACTTAAAAGTGTTGACCGAGACATTAACTATCTGAGAGCACTGATGGCTGATTGGCAAAAGGACGGACAGACAGACGGAAATAACCGCAATGCTACGAGCAAAATACTTAAAAAAAATAATAAATCACATAAAAAAAAAACAAACAAATTAGGCGTGTGTGAGTATAAGAAGCACTATGAGAGTTCAAAGATCTTTGTTTTTTTTTTTTGTATTTTAAATAAAATATTTTTCAAAATAATTACCTTGTAGCACTTTTTTGCTACTCATTTAAAGTATTGTAGTTTTTTTTCTTCTTTTTTTTATAATGGATTTCGGCAGATTGAAGATACAAAAAGTATGCGATACTTGGCTATTACTCAGTGTGATACAGCTGAGCGTCTTCAGCTATAGAAACTGTGCCTGAGCGTTGTGATTGACACATTGAGTAATTGTCGCACGTGTTTATTTTAAATTCATGCATACTATTGAAATGTCAAGACATTAAAAACTTGTAGAAAAGATATCAAGAAATTTTGTTTTATTTTTTGTGAGTAATCAAACTTGAGTCATAAAAAAAAAATAAATTTGAACTTGATGTCGGTTATTGCGCCCTTTTATCGTAAAAACATAATAGTAAAACAAAAAAGGAAATAAATTTAAAAATAAATTCACTTCAATATAAATAAAATGCAAGTAATGCTCACTCAACCGGTCATCGTCTATTTTTTTTTATTATTTTTTTATTTATTTCTTGTCTTTTGATAACTTTTTAACTCAGGATCAAAAAACGTTTTATTTCGCTGTACATGTTTTCGAAGTGAATTCAAATATTTCTGTTTAGGACTTCCGCGTCATGAAATAAGCTGAATGCACACTTATTTTTTTTAAGTGCCATTATTTTTGAAGCTTTTAAAAAAAGTATTTTACTAATTTTGTACATTTTTTATGCACATTTTTACTAGTTGTGTCGAAACTGACGGCGATGGTGACGAAATTCTAAGAATATTTTTTTAGCTTAGTAGAACAGCTAGCTTGTGTAGCTACACTGCGAAAAATTATTTATTTCCATGTCTAAGCTATTTTTTGTTGTATTGGTGGCACTTCTGTCAATAAGTAGTTGGAGTTTTAAGATAGGTGGGAAAGTCATTTTAAGGCTATTGTAAGGTAAAAGTGTTACTATGATACATCTGTTTTGATAAAAGAACCTCTATATTTTTGTTAATTTTATGAGCTTATTCCAAATATTCAACTCATGCAGATTTCTAATGTATGGATCTGTTATATAACAAATATATCGTTTTCTAGTCCTCCTTTTTTGTAAATAAAAAGCTTTATTTTAATAGTACTTTTGCTTTTGCGAACCAAAAGTTAAGACGCAAATTCAAATCTATCATTGTTCAACCCACATTGAAGACAAGAAGTTGATCACTGTTAGCTACTACTTAATTTGTAATAGAGGTATACCCCTACCCACTTCCTTTTCCCCTTGAAGCGTATATGGAAACTATAATTTTATAAATTGTCTGTTAGAACGTTTTAAAATAGAACTTTCTGCCTTTCATGTGAATATTTGCATTGTAAATTATTTTAATTTGACTGTTTATCGACGATATGCTATTCAATTATTCAACAATTGTCGATCACTTAGCAATTTATTTTCTTGTTGAACAACAATTTAACATGAGTCTCGCAACGATTTTCTTCTTATTTACAGACTAAACTTGAATGTTGCATGCAAAAAAACCATGTCATGAATATTAAAGTTAATTTTTTTTCAAAACATTAGGGAAATTCTGCTTTAAATATCGACCACGTGCATGAGTATATATGTATCTGTATGTATGTATAAATTAACCCAATGCTCTAGTTTTAAAACTAAATCTTTGTGCAAAATTTTCTTGCAGACAAACAAAAGCAAATATAGACAACTGACTCGACTCAGGCAGACAAATGAGTTGCACTCAAACCCTCAAAACAACTGACCTCGTCTGTCTGCTAGTCTGTCTGTTAGTCGGTCTTTTTGTCTGCCAGGCGGCCAGACAGGCAGCTAGCCAGCCGGTCTGCAGGGTGTCTGCTTTGTTGGCTACTTAAAAGTCTGGCAAAAATAAATTTCTGAAAACACATTTTTGCCAATGTTATAAGTTAAGCACAAACAGTGAAAGCCGACCAAACAGTAACACAACCAAAAACAGATACACACACAGACATATATGTGCACATAGATACGCATTGAGATTTGTGCTCCCAAAGGGTTAGACAAATTTTTGTATCTACAATGAAATTGGGCGCTTGGTTTCATATTACATACAAACTTAGCTATGCACAGATACACACGCTCAAGCACACACAGACAGTGTCGTATGCTGCAAGGCAGGTCAGCAGTCGGTTGCTTTAGTCAGCAACAGATTTGCAACGCTTTGGGGGTGTATGTCTGTGAGTTTTTGTACAAGTGTGCGTGCATGTCAAGGGGTGCGGCATCATTTGACAGCAATCACTTGCAGTACTTGGCGTCTCACATTGAAGTTCATTTGCATTTTAAATATTATTGTGGCTATAAAAACAAAAACAAGACACACACACATGTACTAACACGCATGCACAGTGAGTTTGTGCGAATTGAATTTAAATGCTTTATTGCCATTATATGTTGTATACTCGTCGTCGTTGTCTCCTTTATGGCATTCATTACAAGTAAAATTATGTTTTTCGCAATAACAATTCCATTCTGCGGCATGTTCCATCAAATTTACAGCGTCAATTTTCCCTTGACACTTTGTGCATGCATGTTCTTGTCATTGCTGCGGCTGTTTTTTTTTTATGTTATGCTAAATTAACTTCAATTAAGTAAAGCATAGGAGTGAACTTCATTGCCTTAAATAAAACAAGTGTTACAATGTCGCAGAAAGTTCGTACATGAAGCGAAACAATGACAAGAACTTCAAGTTGAAGCAACAATTCAATACTAAAAATAATAATATGAAAGCTTGGATCGACCAGCATGACTTTTGTGGACTTAAAAAACATTCATTTTGACATCAAGAATGAAAATAATGCTTGTTCTAAAATATTACTTCCCATAAATACACCTTTTATATGTATCAAGATTGTTGTTTGAAATTCATGTACTTGAAAAAAATATACAAAATTATCTATAAGAAAATTTGACTTCATTGCAATTTGCATGACAAGATCTCAATTTCATTTAAAGAAACACTTGTGATAATAACAATTAAAGCTTGCATAAGCTCCAACAGCAATTTGCATCGCCACAGCTGTCGATTGCGTGTGCTTCACAGAAAGAGTGATACGAAGTAGAAAAATAAGAGTTGCAAAAAATTTAAACTTTAATGTGTTGAAGAGTTCTGTTAAAAAAAACTTTGTCAACTCTTTTGGCGATCTCTTTAACTTGAGTGTCAAATTGAAGCTTTTTTGGGTTTTTCGATTAATTTTTCGAGGCAAAGCTTTGTGCCAGAGTTGCCACATTGTGTGAAGTCTTGACGGTTGTTAAATTTAAATTTTTTTTTTAAATTTAAATAATTTATTTGCGTATATAAACTTTAAGCTTCATGCGTAGAGATCAATATTTTTATATTTATGGCAGTTTTTGTTTAACCTTTCATAGAAAGTTTTTCCGATTTTTCGGTTTTTCACTGTACCACATATTCTTAAAAAAAGTCCCTTTACAAATGTAGCTTTAGCTTAAAACGTACTAGAGATAGGAACCCCAAATTTCATATATGGGCTTTCATAAGAAGTACTGACATTCTTTCGAATTTGCATGCAACAAAATCCCCTTCACCTAATTGTTACACCGTCTTTGAGGAGATATCAAAATGAAATGATTTATGAGGCTTTTGTGTCTTTTGTACACTTAATATTTATTAAAATATTCAAAGCAAAGCTCAAAGAATATGCTAATGAATGTATACTTTGTTAGCATAATCTTAAGCTAAATAAACGTTATTATTACATTCTTTATTAGTACAAAGTACTAAGCTAACTTTGAAAATGAAATTGCGCGTACTTTGTGCTGAAACAATTCGCTTAATTTACATGCTACAATATGAGTACATTACATTCATTCATTTATTTATTTATTTATTCATACAAGATAGAAATAATAACTTTATCTTGAAGCTGCAATCTTGCAATAATTTAAGCCATTTAACTTGTGTCTAATGGCTTTCGTATGCTCCCGAACATGAATGAACGACCTTCGAATGCCGAAGCAAAATTGCCAGAAATTACAAACGTTTCCACAGACGTCAACAACGGCAACAAATTGAACGCAATTAAAAATGTTTTTTTTGTTTGTTTTTCTACTTTTTTGTACTTAAATGGTTTGAATAAAAGTTTTATAATTAAATTTTAATTATCAAAACAGTGTAGAAATAAACAGAAAGACATGAACAATAACAACAACAACAACAATGCGACACTTATCAGATGCAGGCAGGCAATAGACATGTTTATTTTTCACTCGAAATATTGTTAAATGAGAGCAATGAAAAAATAATATAAAATTTGGCTTAAAAAAATATTAATAAATAATAACAACAACAACAACAAAAGACAATTGCGTCAATTGCATGGCTTAAAAGCGTGAAATAAAATTGTAATAGCAAAGAGCGAAGAAAACCAAAAACAAAAATAAAGATAAAAGGGCTGTAAGCCAAATAAAAGTAATGCTCATTGCAAAGCAACATGACCGACCGACCGACGTTTGCCGTTTGACGTCTGATATATAATTAAAAGCGCATACAAGCCACTTAATTGCTCGAACTCTAAGACACTTGACTGTCTCTGTCCGTCTGTCTGTCTGGATGTGTGTGTGTGTGTGTGTGTGTGTATCTGTGTGCGTGCGTTTGTTCAATATGAGCCACGCTGGCGCACATTTGTTCCATGCCAAACCAAGCCAAGCCAACTGAGTCAAGTTGAATTATGAGTTCGGCAATCAAAATATTTTGTTTGAAGAAGACGTTCAGCTTAACAAAATGCGCGCAAAAAACCAACAATAACAACAACCAAGTGCTTGCACAATCTCTTCTTTGCGACATTTGCTTGTAAACTCAAACAACAACAACGTCAACAACGGCTGCTTCTTCACTATTGCAGGCCAAGTTTTACGCCGAAAATTGTTGCTAACTAACGACGGCAAACCAAAACTGGTCAGAAAATAATAATAATATATCGAACGATTTGCTTTTGGCTCAAACCAATTATCATTATTGACTGACTGACTGACTAACTGACTGACTGAGTGAGTGAGTAAGTGAGTAGTCGAATGACTGCCAGCAAGCAAGCCAGAGTCTACTCAACTTTGGCGTTCAACACACCCTAAGTAGGTTAATTTATGCTAGCGCGAATGCAAACTCAGCGTTTAGTCTTCGTTTTTTTTTTCGTATGTTTCTTCGATTTTTGGCTTACAGACTTGTATTGTACGAACGTTTCGGGGCGCGGCATAGACGACTTCAAGGTCGACGCTATTGTAAAAGAAAGCGCCGAACAAGACCTTGAACAAAATACACAAACTGTAATACATATATTAAAGACTCAAAGACGACAATGCGGCGTTGCAAATGTCTGTTTTGGCCTGAGTGCGAGCGGGAGAGTGAAAGACTTGTAGCAGTTAAAAAGCGTGCCCGAACGCAGGTCGCCGTGGTCAAGGCAAATAACAAAAATCATCATCAAAATACAAATACAAAATACAATGAAAGTGAAGTGAAGTGAAGCTGTGCTGTGGAAATCACAGCAGAAAATTAAAAAATTTTAAAAATTACACATATTTAATTTTGTTGCGCTTTTGTTTATCTTTTGCATAATTTATAAAGCAGCGGCTGAGCAGAAGCAACCGTAAGCGTGAGTTGGAAAGAGAGAGGCGGAGCGCCTGCGATGCCAAGATAAAAAATCGATTATGTGCAATACTTCAACTTCAAGTCAAGTTTTGTGCAAGAAATTAAAAGCAAAATCATTAAAAATGTAAAAAAAAGAAAGAGAAAAAAAAATGCTTACAAACTATGTTGCTTTTCATTTTACATAAATTTCGCAATAAAAAAAATTGCAAAAAAAATTAATAAATAAATGAATTAATGTTTGTCATATAAAAAATTTAAATTTTAACAAAAAAGTGTCTCATCATGAGCTAAAGTCCAACACTTTCAAATTTTCACATGGACTTCCTCATTGTTGTGTTTTGCGCATAAGAGAGACGGCCTTAAACGAAATCGCGCATTTAACTTTAACTTGGATTTGCTTCATTTCTAATAAAACGTTTCAACATGTCAAATGTTATGTGTAATTAGGCTCATCAAAGCATAAAATTCTCACTAAATTAAGGAATGGCGTACTAAGTTCAACACAAGTCAAAGCGCTTCAACGCTTAATGATGATGAGCGTTCTTACAGTTGTTCGTTTATGTAATGACAAAGTTTAAATATTATTTTTGTAAAAATTTGGGGTTTTTTTTCTAAATAATCTGAACAAAAGTAAAGGCTTCTTATGGTCGAAACTGCATGACTTTAAAGTACTCTGCACCTTCTTTAATTCACTCTACACAAATAAAGGTTAAGAAATAACTTTGTATTTGAGGATTACAAGACTTTAATCGCTTTGATTTTGAAAGCACTTCATAGAGACAGTCAGCTGACCCATACAGACAACTCTATTAAGCGCTGTTAACAGTAAAATTCTATTAAATATAATCTAAATAGTAGTTCAACAGCTTGCGAGAGTTTTAAGAGCAGCTTTCCTTTAAGTAAACAGTTTTTCAATATGAAACCTATTAATTTTTCTATTAAGAAAATTGTTGAAAATACACTATTAATATTTTTAATAGACTAAACAGAAAAGAGTGCCAAATCGTCATTTTTGATTTTATAGATTCTGCCGCCATGTCACAAACTACGAGGGCACAAAGTATGAAGTAAACAGTTTTACTCACGTAGCATAAAATGTTGTTTGATAAGAGTTTAAAGATCACATACCTGAAACGAGAGATAAGAAATACAAGTTAATTAAAGTACATTTTTACGTAATTAATAAGTAAAGTAATCCAATTAAAACAATCATCATTGGTTGCTTCTATTGTCTTAAACGATTACCGCTTGAACAACATGTTGATGTGCTTCACTTTGTTGCATGTTGATTGCCACTAATAAAAATCATTTGATTATAATTTTCTGTTAGTACGCTTGGCTACAAACTAAGCACATAATCTAATAATGCCGCCGACAGCAAACTAATGAGACTTTAACATGCCAAACGTTCAAATATGAAACATTACCATAATACAAATACAGACACATATAAAATAGTTGATACATTAAAAATACATTTCGTTGTCATACTTCAAAAAACGAACTCATTCAAGTTTTGCACTTCCGAAAACTTACATAAATCACAAGTAAGAAACAAAAAAAAAAATAATAAAAAAAACAACAATTACCATTACGACAAGTCAGGCATATACACATTGACAACAACGCAAACGAGGTAGAAAGCATTAAAACTGCGCCAAAGTTGAAGTGCATGTGCACAGAAAGAAAGACAAAGAAATGGCGCTATAAACCAACTGCACTAAATTAGCATGAAAATTATAATGTTTACAATAATGACAATAAAACAAATGAACAAAAACGAAAAAAAAATGAGCAAGAAAACAAGTATTATTAACAACAAAGGAAAGACAACCGGACAGACAGAGGAGTAAGTAAGCCAAAGCGCCATGGTAGCAATTCTGCAATCAAAGCGTTGAAACCTTTTTTCTTTTGACTTGAGTTGCTTCTGCAAACCAACAACAACAACAAAACCAACAACAACAATGACAATAATGTTAAGTGAAACAAAAACAAAATTACATATAACTTATACCTTTTTTTTGTTATCTATAAAGCGTTCAATGTGCGCTCATTTTTCTTGTTTTACTTGTTAGTTTTTGTTGCTGTTTGAGCACCTTTGCTTTGCTTTGCTTTTGAGCAACGCTTTGACGCCACAGCATGTGCGAGTTGTAAAAAAGCTAAGCTAAGCTAAGCTTGCTGTCAACACGCTCAAACACTCTACGCTCAGTCTCAAAACGAAGCTTGGTCGCGACACTACGAAAAAACGGTGTGCGAAGCCGCAAACCAGACACGAAACCAAATTGAAAAAAAATCATTAAAGAAAAAAAGAGCAACACTTTTTTGCTGTGCAGGAATTTTGTATGGTAAAAGATTGCGAAAAAAAAAACAATTAAAAAAAATAAAAAACTAAATTAAAATTTGTGTTGTAGCAAAGAAAAACGAAAACTTGAAAATATTTAAATTAATTCAAAAATAAATACGAAAGAAATTCAAAAGACTTAAGACACAAACTTGCGCGCTTGACTGCATTTTCCTCAAAAGTACAAACGCGTGCGCGCAATTGTTATATTTTTTTTTGGAAGTAAATGTGTGTGTGTGTGTTTTATTGACCGAAAATAAAAGAAACACTTAAAATTTAACTTTGTTTAAAAGCAGAAAACGTAGTAGAAGAAGAAGAAGTAAATCAGCTTAGTGTATGAAATGTGTTAATTTTCTTGTTAACAAAAACGTATAAAACAAAACCAAACTAAAAATAAAATACTTTGAAAAAAATGTAATGTTGTTGTTTGTTGTGTTATATTTGTTGTTTTGTAAATGGCGAAATTGTGCAATGAAAATATTGCAAGCAATGTCTGCTTTTTTGTGCGTTGTGTTGTGTAGTGTACATTTATGCAAATACAAGACATTACAGTGTAGCTTGGTTTTGCGGGACATGTATTGTAGCAAAAGCAAAGCTATAAACGAAAGTATATACTATAATAAAAAGACACTCACTAAGGTGCCAAAATTCTAAAAAGACTTATGTGATGCATGCTGTTTTAAGACCAGAATCTTAAAATGATGGGATGAAATAATTTCTTGAGACTTATATGCATACAGTTTTATAAAGATATCTTAGAGATTTAAAATTCTTTATTCAAATCTTTATAAATCATAAACAGTCTCGAGTCTTATGTATAGAATATTTTTAAATATATTTTAGAGTCTTAAAATTATGTGATCAATTCCTTTTTCGAGTTTTATGTGCAAACAGTTATAGAAAATCTTTCACAGATTTAAAATTCGGTGTTCAAATCACTTCAAACCATAAACAATCTTGAGTTTTATGTGTTTACAGGCTTATGAGTTACTCAAGGGACTTAACACTCTGTTATCAAAACACTTCAAGGTCCATCATCAACATCAAAAAACATGACTTAACAGACGTAATCAAAATCACATCATAAACCATTGCGGAAAAATGCAGTTCAGCATAAAAAAAACAAATAATAAAAATATTCTCACTTAACCTGCTCGCTCTGTCTTTAAGACATCAATTCAAAGCAAGAAGACAGACAATACAAGTTATTGAGATCCGTTACATGTACCGCTGCTTTGCTGACTCGTTGGCTACTTGGTTACCTTGGATGGGGCAACACGAGTGGTTAAACGACTTATTCAATATACTTATATACAAACGAATCAAAAATGCAGCTAAGATCGTATCAAGTCAAGAAGGCGACTGTGCCTTGAGGCAAGCGTTTGCGCCGTTGTCGAGCTGTCTGTTGGTTGGTCGATCGGTCGGTCGTTCGAGCTGGCAGGCATTAAGTGGGTATTTAGTTCGTGCAACAAACGAACACCAACAACAAGTTGCTTAAAGCGCTCAACTCATGCTGCTTCCTTCTCCATGTGCAGTGAATGTTGTTGTTGTTGTTATTGCCACCAGTTGTGGCATGGCCGCTTCTTATATAATCGCAACCAGCAGAAAGAGAAAAAAAAAAAACATTAAATAAAAATAAATAATTCGTTGTTGGCGTTTTTTTTTTTTTGGTTAACGTTTACTTTTTCTTGGCTGAATTTAGCGCTTTTGATTGCTGCCGTTGTTTATTTTTTTGTTTCTGTGTCATTCATTTTACTTCATAGTACGCAATTTTTTCTAATTTCTTTAGAAATCTGTTGAGCGTAATTTTGTTTTTGTTTGTTTGTTCAAAATGCTTAGAAACTCGCGTGTGTTTGCTAATTAACATGGGCGGCGCGTTGAGGAAATGTAGATTTGATATCGCAAAAAAAGTTCATGTTTGTGCGCTTATAAAGTATTGTATTTTAACCATGAACTAAAAAGCATACAGTGAACTGCACTTTATGGTACAATAACATTGAATTTCGAACAGCCTGATACCTTAAAAACAACACAGAAGCAATCAAAGGGCGAAGTTTTTGAAATAAACTTTGTTTTATAAGCAACTTAGCTTGGACAGTAAACAGAACTTTCGGGAACCCCATTTTTACATCACGAAAATATGTACTATGGAAAATTTCAACTCGAACGGCTCTACAGTTTAATAGATCTTAAGTTAGTCTGGAGTATTTCATTTGTATAAACATATTTCTTAGTTATAAGGCCTATGTTACATGCAGCAAAACCGCACTTACGACCATCTAATATTAAACACAAGCAACAAGTACAAATACCAGCGACTTTTCAGGATCTTCGCTTCGCAAACCTTCTATTTGTTATTCCTCTTACATAAAACAAAAAACCAACGCCCTTTGACAGTTCTAAATGGGTATAATTGTTAAATCTTAATAATTTTTGTTTACTTTTTTGGTTTAATTCAAAGTACAAGTTTTTTATTTGCACAAAAGTCCCAAGCACAGCCAAGCCATAAATTATTCGTTTATGATTTTTTTTTATTTTTACTATTTTAATTATAATTTCTAAATAATTACTTGCAATTAGCGGCAGAAAAGTTTAAAGACATTAAGTGATTTATAGCAAAGTGGCGGTAAAAAGATGTGTTATGTGTCGTAGAAGTTAATTGTGTTCACCTTTTTTCATGCCATTCTACTTTGAAAAATATAAATAACAATAATTGATTGCAATTTGCACTTTTAAAAAGATATAAATGAAATCATTAAAAAGTGTATAATTAACGCTTGCTGAAAAAAAAGCCAAATTGATTAGAATAAAATGCGGTCAACATTTAGCAAATATTTCTTATGAAAATGCGCATGTTCTATAAGGAAATTTTACTGTTGATAAATAGAAAAATGCAAAGCAACAACAAAAAGTCATTAGGCATATGTAAATGTCGTTATACTATAAAGACGACAAAGCAAAATGCGCATTCGTTTTTTTCTAATTTTTATTGGCAAAATTGCAATAATAAATAAAATAAAACTTACAAATAAAAAAAAAAATTATAGAAAAAATATCAAAAAAAACAACAAAGCAAAAATTTTGCCGCTAAATGAGTTATGAGCAAATGAGACGACGCCGACGACAAATTTGAGCCGTTGAAGTCAAGCGAACCTGTTGTCTTGGCTTGGCTGGGCAACCTTGGCAGCGTCAGTCAGTCGGTCTCGACATTTTGTGTATTTGTTTTTGGTGTATGCAAGTCGAAAAAACATATGTACATACATATATTTTTCAATGTGCATTGCGCAAGTTTTAAGCAAAAATTATTAACATTACCTTCCGTACATCCGTGCCCCCTAATACTTCATCTTGCTTTGCATCTTCAACCTCCTGCGTTGTAAACTTTTGTGCAAATATGAGATGCAATAAATTTAAGTAAGAGTATACGAGAAATAAAAGACGTGCTAGTTAAATATTTAAACAATACAAAAACAAAGCCATGTAAAAAGCTCATAAAAATATTGTATAAAACAGAAAAAACTATGACAAAAATTATGTTAAACTTGTCTATGACACATTTTATGTGTAATCGACGACGAGTTTTTGTTTTTGTATTTTTGTTAAACGATTTTATCTCTTTTTTTTGTTTGATTTTCTGCTGCTTCTTTTTTAAAAACTAACCTTACTCAATATTATTTGATACTCTTGTCCAATGCTGTTGTTGTTGCTTTACGACATGTTTCTTTTTCGCTTGATTGCTGTGAGATAAACACGTCGTTCGTTTTTGCATATATCGAAACATTGCCAAATATGCCTTTTTCTCACACAAATTTATATTTGTTGCAATGGTGACCCTTTTTTAACATTGAAACTTCAAAAAATTCAAAGAAAGGTTTCTTTTGTGAAATCTTTAAATTTGTTAAAGTATCAACTTAAACAGCATAAATTAATAATTTAAAAAAATCAAACAACACAAAAGACAGCTTTTGTCACAAGGCGCTACACGACACATAAGGCACTTTAGCATAAACGAATGAACACTAGTAAGATGAAGTTCGGACGTTTGATAGACGCATGTTGTATGTGACGTTATGTAACATTTGGCAATGCTTTATTGAACAAATAATTTGAGCACTTCATTAGCGAACGCTTGAGCGCACGATTGTTGCATGTTGTATGTGACGCTATGTAACATATGTCTGTGCATCTTTTTTTGCAACCGACGCTCGTTTAAGTCAACTTTTAGAAAAAATATTGCATCAACAACTTGAATACTAAGTTATTACAAGCAAATATCACGTGGAACTTCTAGAAAACACCCCTTTAACGGCGATTCAAAGGCCTCTTCTAACACTTCAACACACTTAACGCTTCTTGTTAACGTTTAATGCCATAAAAGCCGGAAAATTAGCATTCAATTAATATTTTCCACGTGTTTTGTTTTTATTGTTCTAACAACTTTTGTCAATATTTAAACTTTACAATATTTGCAAATGCAAAGTGCAAAATATGTCTTGTTCAAAATCTTGTTAATTTTGCGACATCTTGCTTACTTAAAGTGTTGCTGAGCTCAGACACTTTAATTTAAGGCGTAAAATTTTTATCTACTTATTTGCCTTGTTAAAGTTCAACGCAACTTAAGTGTAGGTGACAGCAGCAGCAGCATCTCCTCACAACACTTGTGACTGACGTCAACGAGAGTCAAAATGGAAATTATCATTAATAATAAAAAAAAACTAAAAAACTTCTTATAAACAATCAAAATAAACTTGGATTTTAAGCGCTCGTGTGCGTATTGTTTGCTTTGTTGAGCTTTGTGCGCGAACAAATAATTACAAAGTCAGCTCACTTTCGTCAAAAATCGAAGCGTTGAACAATGCGGGTTTTTTTTTTTACGTAGAAAATTGATTACTCATGCAACGAATAATGTGCGTAAATAAAGTTTTATTTTTTTTTCGATTTTTTTGGGTTTTTTATATATTTTTTAAGGCATTTATTGTTTAAGGATTGCAGCGTGCATGATCTTGAAACAGCTTTTCAAATGACTTGTTGACCTTTACATATGTGTATGTGTATGTGAAACATGTTTCAAGTGACCCACTTGAGTTCAATGCAATGCAAATCGAAGTGTAAAGAAGACCAGACAAAATTAATACGAAATAATTCACTTTGCTTTGAGATCCGTGTTTGTACAATTGATTCTTGCTACTCATGCTATTTAATAACAACAACAACATTTCATTTTCATCAACGCGTTGCCTGCCATTTAGAACCACCCAAATTGTATTGATTATTATCAGCAGCCAATTTGAACAACAATCAATGTGCCAAGCCACGTGCAAACCATAAACGCTTGGCCAACACTTCAAACGAACGTTCAAATGTCGACACTTGAATTGCCGCAGTACAACAAATATAGAAGCACCAAAGAGAAAAAAAACAACAACCAAATCATGTGTATATATAAATAATGTTTAATGTGTTAAACAAATTGATTTAAGCAATAATGGCAAATATAATTGTACAAATATAAATATATGATTTTTCTTTATTTGCAGAAGAAGATCGTTAGCGTTTTGTGAATGAGCTCTAAGACTTACGACAAAGCAACGCGTGTGGGTGTGTGTGAGTTGGCTTGGCTGGGCAGCGCCTCGAAGCGTTCGATTGCATGAAGATTGCACAATAAATAAGATACAACAAAAAGTATAAAACATTTGAGCAGCAATCAATCAACATCAACGATCAGAACTTAAACAACTCAAGTGCACAAACAATAAGAAATAAACAAACAGACATACAAAATGGCCGCCGTTGAAGTACGAAATGGTTATAAATATTATGGCTCAAAATCGAATCCCAAGATTGTGCTCAACTATCTGAATATGAACGTGATGCGTGGTTCGATGTGAGTTGCATACAAAATATATAACAAGTCTTGACTTGCATTCGAAATGAGTTCCTTATACGTCAACTGATCAGACTCACAGATAAATTATTTGAAAATTCAAACTGATTCATGCTCAAATTCTTTGCATATCTTTACTTTCATTCATTGCAGTTATGGCCTATTGGGCGCTTCGGGCTGCGGCAAGACCACGTTGCTTTCGTGCATTGTCGGTCAACGTCAGATGAACGCTGGCGAGGTTTCGGTGCTGGGCATGAAGCCGGGCGCGCCGGGCAGCGGTGTGCCGGGCTCACGTGTCGGCTTTATGCCGCAAGAGATTGCGCTCGTCGAAGAGATGACTGTGAAAGAGACTGTATTCTACTTTGGCCGCATTTATGGTCTAACAGATGAAAACATACGCGAGAAGTTCAAGTTGCTGCGTGATTTACTGCAATTGCCGCCTGCCGGTCAAATGGTTAAGAAATGCAGCGGCGGTCAACAGCGACGTGTCTCATTTGCCTGTGCAATGATACATGATCCCGAGCTGTTGATATTGGACGAACCGACTGTTGGACTCGATCCAATGCTAAGAGAGAAGTATGTATTTGGCGAACGAGTAATAAATATTTTACTATTAATATTAATTCATTACAGAATCTGGGATTTTCTGGTAGAAACAACAAGAAATAGCAAAATGGCTGTGATCATAACCACGCATTATATCGAGGAAGCTAAACAGGCCAATTGTGTATGTAAACATGAGTTTAGATTGAACTTCTTTCATAAAAATAATACAACAATTTACCAACACAGATTGGCCTCATGCGCAATGGCGTGCTCTTGGCCGAGGATACGCCTACAAATATCATGATTAAATTCGGCACACAATCACTCGAGGATGCTTTTCTCATATTGAGTCAAAAACAAGGCGATGTCGATGTCGTGCAAATGATCGATCGCAATAAATCACAGCCGCCGGCAGCCATGCATGCTGTCGAGGTGATCGATACGTGTGCTAATAGCGCGCCGACCACGCCGCAAAGCGAGAAACCACCAATACCCTATGAAGAGCCCGAGACGGAGAACCGCAAGAAGGTCTTCTTCACGACCAAAGGACGCATCAAAGCGTTGATGACAAAGAATTTCGTGCAATTATTCAGGCAGCCATCGTAAGTTGTAACTATCACGCACACATATCACCGTGATAATGCATTGTATCACTTGCAGTGGCATTATTTTTATGCTCATGTTTCCGATCATACAACTGAGTTGCTTCTACTTGGCCATCGGCAAGACACCGACGAATCTCCAATTGGGCATCGTGAATGGCGAAATGCCCAACTACCTTGATTGCTTCGATGATAATCTAGTCACGGTCTACAACTCGAATGATACATGTCGTTTCAATAAGCTATCGTGCCGCTATATACGCGAGCTGGGCGATAACATAGCAACGCGTCGCTACTATGAGCATGCCGAGGATGCCTATCGTGACGCAAAGAAGGCCGAAACCATTGGTTATATACAATTTCCACACAACTTCTCCGACTCGCTTTGGTCGCTCATGGAGGAGGGCACAAATGCCTTGGCGAGCGCCATTGATCACGCCGAATTGACGGTGCACATCGACATGACTGGTGAGTTTTAGCTGAACGCATGTTGCTTTATTGTTACATTCATTTCCTAATGCCCGCAACAGATCAACAGATTGCATTCTTCATGGAGCGTAAATTACGTGATAAGTTCGGCGACTTCTTGCATGCTATTGCCAAAGAATGCAACATGTCTGTGGGCGTTGTCGATCTGCCGGTGCAGTTTCAGGATCCCATCTATGGCAGCGCCGACATTGAGTTCCAACAGTACGTCGCGCCCGGCGTCGTCATGACGTGAGTATTCCATTGTATTTTCCCCATGCCAACTACACAAACTTGTATCGTTCTTTGCACCGCAAGCTGGCGTGCATTTTGCTAACCATTCGGCATTGACAACAATGACTTAAATGACATGATATTAAAGTAATCCTCTTCTTTAAACGCAGCATGGTATTCTTCCTGGCCACTTTGATGACCGCCGCCGTTTTCATATCCGAACGTGTCGATGGCATTTGGAATCGTACGCTCATCGCAGGCGTTTCGGCCTCGGAAATGCTTTGGGCTCACTTGCTAACGCAATTGATCATTATGGCTGTGCAGTCATTTGAGGTGATACTGTACATTGGCATTGTCTTTGATACATACAACAAGGGCGATACGTCAACCTTGGTCGGTCTGCTGACGCTCACCGCCTTCTGTGGCATGTTGTTTGGTAAGCCATTAGAACACCTTTGGCTTTTTTTCACAATTAATTTATTTTCATACCATTTGCAGGGCTCTTCATTTCGGTCTTCTGCAAGTCACACACTGAGGCGAATTTTGTGGCAACGGGCGCTTTCTATCCCATGATCATACTTTGTGGTAAGTCTAACGCGCTTAAGACAAGTAATCTATGCAACTAATCATGCTTCTGGTTTCAGGTCTACTCTGGCCGCTCGAGAGCATGCCACAGCTCTTGCAAGATCTCGTCATGTTTCTGCCCTTCACCATACCCTCAATTTCGGCGCGCAATGTCATTGAGAAGGGCTGGAGCATAACGAACGATAAAGTCTATAATGGTTTCTTGGTTATGGCCGCGTGGACAATCATCTTCTTTACGCTCTGCCTGCTAGGGCTCAAGCGCAAGGCGTAGTGTTATTGTTGTTGTTGTATTGCTGTTAGTTCTAAAACTTTTAGTTGCTATACTACATTATTAAGTTGTAGTTTAGGGTTTTTAAGTAACATGCTTGCATGCAGCATCTGTGAGACTCACAAAATTTCATATGCCACGTTGCATTGGCGAAAATGGTAAAACAAAATTAATTTATAAATCTTGACATTCATTCGGCATAAACAAAATACATCATAGACACACACACACACATATACATACATACACATTATATTGTTTGTTAGCGAAATAAAAAAAAATGGGGTTACAAAAAGGTCAAAATTTCAATTTAAAGTAAGAAAAAAATAAACAAATATTAGTGAAATTCTTTAAGCAAACTCATAAATGTGATTAGTACATTTTGTTAACATGAAAAAAAGCGAAAAAGAAAAAATATACAAACATTATAAATATTAATAAAACTATAAAAGTACCAAAAATGATACATTTAAAGCTTAAAGGAAATAATAATAAATTTTTGTACAAATTAAATAAACACAAAATGCAATTAAACACCAACAAAACTTTCGCTCTTCTCTCTCGTCATAAGTAAAGCGAAGTGTGCGATAAAAAATAAACAAAAAAAGAAAAAAAGACAGAAAGAAAGAAAGAAAGAAAAAAGTATGCAGACAAATGAAAGTATTTAATAGAATATATAATAAATGCGGAAGCAAAGTCAAGCAAACAAGTGCAAGGACATTTCGTAGAAAAGTTGCTGACATACTTATAGCAAAATTGCTAGACACAGACAGCTGAACACACAAACATACACACACACACACACATACATACAGAGCGAAGTAGCAACAGACTTTTAGTCAGTTTCATTGGCAAGGACGTACATGAGTCTCGTGTTGAGTCTTCGTTGTTGTCGGCGTCGGCGTCGTCTGCTCGAGTCGCTTTTATACAGACGCTATACTATACTATACAGACTGTCAGCCAGACATTTTTATTACAAAACTTTATCTTTGCCAAACTCATACAAAAAGGCAAAAATGAAAAGAAAGACATATAAAAAAAGGCAAAAACAAGTAGGTGGCAAAAGGCAAAGTCTGCTTTCGTACAAGGATGGCAACGACGACGACGACGACAACGACAACGACGCAGTCAAAGTTCTGCCATGCATATTTGAAACTCTACGAGTGGGCGGCAAATGTTCTACTATTCAAAAGGGTTGACTACATGTGGCATGAGTTATGCTACGGTGGCGTAAGGCAGCACAAGTTAAAAGTAAAAAAACAAAAATTATATTTTATAAAATAGCGAAGAAGACTTGTTGAATGGCGGCATGCAATGTTTTTTCTATGATTTCTTTTTTTGCACTTTTGTGTGTGTTTGAGTGTCTGTTGAGAGTACTTGACAGCATGCTGGAAAGTGTAAAGGATGTAACTCATTAGCCTTGTCTGTTAAGTATACGTAATATTTTAAAACACATTACGTATACGTAATGGCTTTTTATTTACCGTCAAAATGTATACCTATACAAAATGACACTTTTTTTTCCCCGTAAGCAAAGTGCTTAAGCGTATATTATGTTTGTTTCAGACGTATTGTATGTAACACCTGGAAGGCAAGTAGTGAGACACACAAAAAGTATATACTCTCGATCAGTTTGACCTCACCACTAGTTATCTGAAACTATAATAGTCGGAGTCTTGAAATTCAGAAGGTTGACTCGAATGATCATGCCCTACTTTAAGTTTCTTGGAATTTTTACTACCAGAACCAGATGAGACTGAAATATTAAAATGATGGTAGATGCAGTTAACACAATTCTGCAAAATGACGTCCCCCAATTTACCCTTTAAATGAGAGTTCTTTTCAAATTGCTATATCTCTAAAACTATAAAAATTACAAAACTGAAACTTCGTATCCAATTTCAGTAAATATTCTCCTGCTTACCACAACACTTCCCTGATCCTACAATATTTCACGTCAAAGACCATCAAACCAAATTTTTCTAAAAATTACACACATTTTTTTTAACAATTCCCTTGATATTTTGTACATATGTACATAATTAAAAGTAAAATTTTGGATAAATATATATATTTTTTTTTTTAAATTTAGGGCGACATATCGCCTACCGTGTGTGCAGGGTATAATATTGTCGACTGCGCCGTGCTTATTTGTTTTTTGTCTTGACTCCTCCGTCTGACGTAAATCTGATTAAAATATTATTAAATTAATTAATTGTTTTGCTGCACTTTAACAGATTTTGTTCTAGAACGTTCAGTTCAGTTTGAGACACGTGGCCTTCTGGCCTATATAAGTCGATTGATTTTTCTCACCAGTAACAGTTTTGGCACAATCATGAAATCTTTATTTTATGTCTTTGGTAAGTAAAATAATATTTTAATTTTCTCATTTTGTCACTAAAACTATTTCTTTTAGCCGGGGTTCTTGCCGTTCTTGAAGCTGTAGCAGCACTCAGTGCGCACCCCCCAATACGCAAGATGGGTTAAGACCGAGCGACTATCGCATATAGATGACATCGGGATAATCGGTTAAGAATTAAGGATTCTATTAGGAAAAACATTTCCTCAGGGAAATAAGTATATGTGCATTAAATATTTACAGCCAGCACACACACACTGTATGCAGGGTATTATATTGCCGAGTAAACTGGTCTAACTGGTTTTTTTCTTTAGGTTTTTTAAACGACTTCTGCATTAGGCAATGACACTCGTCTCAAGTATCAAATAAACGCCTAACAGTATGCAATAAAATAGTATTTAACAAGCATTCCAAATGCATTAGCAGCAATTAGGCTTGTTATATTGTGCACTGTTGAGTCTAAATAACTGTACTTGCGCCATATAACGAGTACAAGTTAAACAAAAGATCATAAGTTATGCAAAGTTCAAATCAAATTTGCTATGGAGATAAAACCTGTGCACCAACACACAGTCAGGCACACATACAGAGACGCATGTGAGTCTGTCTAAGCAACCAAAAATGTTGACCACACACACATATGCACATGCATATAGATATGGTTGAGCCTGAGTGCACATAACTCATACAACTTGCATGCCGAACTTGGGTGTGCGAATTGCGTACTGAGTAAAACAGAAAAAAACACCCTTGACTTACATATAAATGCGCAAGAGGAGCAACTTGAGTCATATCTGTTATTGTGTGCGTGCGTTGGTGTATATACATGTGTATATCAGTGCGTTGCATACTTTTAGGAAAATTTGCTATGTGTGAAAATAAAGTAAAAACAGAAAAACAAAACGAGAGAGAAAAGTTTGTTAGACTAGGTCAAGTCGAGTTGAAACAAGTTTGAGTTGAGTTGAGTTCAGTTCAGTTCGGGTGAAAGCACAAACAGTCAAACAGACAGACGGTTGGACGCACAAAAGTTGCCAGACATTATGCATACATAGATGCTCATAATAAAAGTTTTAAACATTTAAACAAATTTTCGACCAAAACACAAGTAAAACTTGACCTTCAAAACAAAAACAAAAAAAATTTACCAAAAAATAAATGCACAGACATTGAAAAGACCGGCGCATAGCACAGGCCACGTGCTGGAGAAAGCTGAGAAAGGTTGAGGCACCAAGCTCTTCATACTCCTGTGCCAAACAGCTTCTCGAAGCATAGACAAATGTTTAATTTTTGTTTCAACTTTGAACTAGATTTTATGCATATATGCTGAAATGTTTTAAAAACCACACACATACGCACACACACGCACGCACAGCAACACTGGCGGCACACGACACGTTTGCAAAGGTCGCTTTTCGGTTGGAAGGTCCGTAAGGTTGGTGTGCAATTTTGAGGTGTTCGTGTTGGCGTTGAAATGAAACGAAACGACGTTACAAGTTTAATTAAGGTCAAGGTGATTAAATTTCCTTGTAAAACCGACAAAACACATAGACACACACACACACACACACATGCACATGCACACACACGTACATAAGGACAGACTGACAAACCGACAGTTATGTAAATCTAATGAGCATGCAAGTGTTGAGGCATTTACATGTTGTTAGCATGACTAATGTCCAACGGAATTGTTGAGATTTTTCCTTTTTTTTGATTTAAAAGTATGTTCGGTTTGATGTTGCATAACTTTTCAAATAGTATGTGCTTAATTAATGGACTGAGTGAAGGCAAGGAAATTAAAATGGCAAGCAGGTGTGCTAGCAGAAGCCAGGAGCTTGTTAAGTTTCATTAGTTTGAGCTATGAAATGAGACAAGAATAGCGATGTGACGATTAATCGAAACGAACTTTGTCTTCCAATCAAACATCCAATTAATCCTTTTTTCACAAAATATATTTTCAGCAGTAGTTTCAACTAAATAATTACTTAATCTGAAATAAAATTCTTTAATTTGTAAAAATATTTAAAATTTGGCATAAGCAATCGATTAATTTTCTGCGATTAATTGTTTCTTCGTCAAAATAATAAATGATTAATTATTCGAGCACCAGACATGAAACAAAAGAAGTTTAAACACATCTTTAGCTTGGAATAGGTGAGATAGAAATAATTTAACAGAATGCCTAATAGAACTGACGTCTTTGTGGCTTTGAATCTTGAAAAGGTCCATTTCGACCTACCAGAGTTAAATAAAAAACAATTTGCCTTATAAAAATGAAAATATAATTTAAACTTTAAATGACTTTTAACCTTTTATTAATCATGTTCGTTTAAAAGTCCTTTATTTTGATACAAATATCAATTGGTAAACAGATTATCGCAAAATGAGGTGAAACCCCACATGTTTTTGCCCGGCCACTCCATGATCTAATCGAAAAATGGTTGCCATTAAGATTGATTTGATTTTGATGAATTTTCCATTATTTTTTCATATTAAATTAGAATAGCCATGACCTAATTTTAGTAGGCAACCGATTCATAAATTGTATGTTTATGTATTCTATGTTTATATCGCTAAGTTAGTTGGTAAGCCGATGATGGAAGGTCATGCTTAGAGCGGATCTTAGATTAATCAACGATAGGCACTGAAAACTCGTCACTTTTGTACAACATTAATCATTTTCGTGCCGAGTGATGCACTTGCAATGCACATGGCGGGTTGTCTGACTAACTCAACACGAATTCGGCATATTTAACTGCAAACAATTGAAATGCGCAGAAGGCACATCATTTGGCCAATGCAATTCGATTATTATTGTTAGAAATATACAAAGCAGCATAAAACCATAGCTGTGCTTTGCAACTACGCCTAAATGCATGCCGAAAATGTTAAGTTTGCAACAATGAAAACGCACAATAACTCAAGTTGCAGAGTGCAATGTGAGTGATGCATTCAAATGATGTAAAGTACACGTAACAATATCGAAAAAGAAGGCACACAAAGGCAGCAAATAAATGTTCAGCAAACGTTTGGCTTAGAATATCCTTTTATGCGAGCAGCAGTAGCAGAATATGAACACGTTCAAAATGCTATGCAACTAAAAACATATGCGGCCGGAATATCGTATGAGAGTTGTGTCTTTTATGATAAAACACAAAAACCAAAAAAAGTTACCAAAAAGTCGAATATATCTTCTTTTTTTTTATTTCTGATACAAAACTGCATTTCATTGACCTTTTAAATGGTACTAAATAGACATACGCTACATATACAGGCGTGTATAGCACATATATGTGTGTGTGTGTGTACGTGGGTGTGTAGCGGGAGTTGCCATATTTTGGTAGTTTTGCTGTCAGTAAGAAACGGACAGACGACAGACGGACCGACGACAACGCACATGAACACTTACATATGGTTGAGTAAGTTTTGTGTAGCCATTTGTGCAGAAGATGGCCTGAGAGCAGAATAGAACTGAACAGAACAGAACTGAACAGAACAGTGCAATGCCAAAGTCTCGGGTAGAGAAAAATTTGATTTGAGAGTTTATTCAATTTTATGCTACGTAAATGCACCAGCAGCAACAACAACCAACAACATAGAAGGTACACTCGTTGAGCAGAGGTTAGAAAGCAGCAGGGGTGTGGGTTGGGGGCATTGGAATTGCACACGTGTAAGCATGTGTGTGCAAAAAGGAAGCATTCAACAGAAATCCATTTAACTGTACACGTCGCTTGGTTAGTTTGTTAATGTGTGTGTGTGCGTGTGTGTGCAAGTGTGAGCGAATGTACATGTGACTGACTGACAGACAGACTGACGTATCTTTTTGCCTTTGCTGCTGTACTGTACGCCACACGAATCGAATCGACTCGACTCTGGTACATTCTAAAAAGCACAAACACGCACACACGCATACACACACACACACACTCACACATATACATGGCATGCAATAATGTGCACTGCACTGTCATGCCAATATAATACAATCAACGTTTCCTCTTTGATTTCAGCTTGACAGCAAAGGCAGCAGCAGCAGTGAAGGCTTTTGTAGCATACACACAGGCGTAACTAATACACTCGGCGGTCAGTTGTGTCAGTTTGGGTATGGGGAGCGTTAGAAAGAGTTGCCGTGTGGGCTTCTGAGTCAGTTTGCCATATACACACGCACTCACACACACGCACACACATACACACGGAGGCAAGTGTATATGTGCCTGCACATTTGTTAGAACTTGTTTGTGCTTGTGTTAGCACCGTGGTTTGACAACGCATAAACTTGTCTTATGAGCACAACTAAGTTAGTTCAACTGACTAAAGTTTGAGCTTGAGTTACTTAAATGTTGACTAATCAAGAGTTTTATAATTAATTAAATGCCCTAAACATTGACCAAAATTATTATACTGTTTCAAAATGACAACGCACAAACTTGATTTATGCGTTGATTTAAGTTAGTTAAATTGACTAAAGTGGCTTGAGTTACTTAAATGCTGACTAATCAAGAGTTTAATATTTAATTGAGATTGAGTTCTCTTAAGTTTCCTACAGCTTGCCTTGAACATAGAGCGAAATGATTGTGCTCATGAGCAATGAAATGCATATTTTACATAATGCAACACACGGTGCAGAAATATACGCTTAAAATCGACGAATCGGCTCAGCTTGCACAACAACCCACAAAAAAAAAAAGTTACGAGTGTCCTGACAACAACAACAACGGCAGCAACAATAACCAGCGACAGCAGCAACGTCAGCCTATTTTGCGGCAGCGAAACAGCGCAGTAAGAAAAAAAAAATGCACGCAATACACGCACGCATGCACGCACGCACGAAACGCTGCAAACCGCACACGATGTCAATGTTGGCGCTGAGCAGGCAGCGGCGCTAATACATAAGGCATATAGCGAACGAGCGAGTGAGTGAGTGAGCAAGTTTGGCGTGGAACATGAGCCGCCGTGGCCGACGACAGGCGCAGCAATAACGACAACAACAACAACAGCAGCAGCAGTAGCGAAAACAAGGCCCACACGTTAAGCTACATAGGCACAAAAACGCACGCACACATATGCAGAATATGATGCCGATTGTGTATTTCATTTTTGCCATGCACACATGTTCATAGCAACAACATTTATGTACAGCACAGTCGTTGCCTAACGTATATGCACACACGCACACACACACATACACACACGCACATACATGCATACATGCATGCAAAGAGTAGCCAGAGCATTGTCATTGACCAGAGCAGCAACTGTTTGGCCATCACGCTCGCACATACAACATGCACAACACATGCTTTTCGGTCACTCATGCCCATTCAACGCCATTTTGCATATTTCGTATACATTTCCGTTTGCGTTGTTTGCCAATTTATTTCGCAACCGAAAATGCATAAAAATGAAGAGCCAAGCGGCGTAAAAGAGGTGTGTCGACGGTGTCGGGTGGCGCAGCACAGGCGAATGAGTGAGTGAGAAGAAGCATGGTACGTGTGGCGTGTGGCGTGAATGTGTGATAGGAGACGAGCGGCGACAAAAGTAAAAAAAAGAAGAGGAGCGAATGTTGTGCAATGCGAGGCAGCGATATTGCAAGTGGTGTTGTTGTTGTTGCTGCTGCCGATTTCAATACAAACAAGCGAAATGAAATGAGAGAACAGAAAGCAAAACAGAAAAAAAAAAGAAAATCGAACGTGGAAAATGAAAAAAAATGTTCTGCGCTCGTTCGATTTTTGGCCGCCCAGCGACATTTGCTTTGCTGCCTACAACAACTTGGCGCACTCACTCGCACCTCGAGGTGGCCGGCACAGGCACAAGCTGTCTCGCTTCCACAGCGCTTTTTTCCGCATGTATTCGCATTTGTATGTACATACATACATGTGTGTGTGTGTGTGGGTGTGCATTTCCGGTTGTCACGGCGTTTGCTCAACACGCACGCAATCATCATCATTTTTTTCCACCTCATCTCACCACTTTGTATATGCAATTTTTTTCTTACCAACTTTCTTTAGCTTCTTTAGTTTTTTTGCTCATCTTATTTGTGCGTTTTTTGCCAAAGAAAGTTGCTTGCTTTGTGTCCTTGCCATGTCAGTCAACGTGTAGTAAAAGTTTTTCAGTAATAGAAGCGCTTGGCAGAGACAAAAAATGTAGTAAAATGTTGCCAACAAAAAGTCAATTCAAAAGTTGCCTTTTAGGCCTCTCTTGCATTTCTTTTCCTCTTGCTTTGACTTTGCTACTTTGTTGTTGTTGATGTTGTTGCTGTTGTTGTTGAGTTGTCTTGCAGTTCATTATTAAAGCGGAAGTTACAAAACATGCATGCAAGCACAAAGAGCACGACGCCATTAGTACATTTGTGGTCGTGGTCCAAGCATAGTTGCGATTTAATGTGATTAAAAAGTGCATGTGTGTGTGTGAATGAAGGTTGCTTTCTTACTACTTTGCATTTAGTGTTTTATTAATTAAAAGGTAGGCACAATTGATCGGTTAAATGAATTACTAACTAGCGCTAGTAAGAGAACCAAGAGTCTGTTCGTGACTCGGGGGCCGTTGGCGGCACCTGTAGCACACTGCTGCTTGAGTCCTGCCAATTGGCATTCTGATAGAGCGTGTTTAGCCCAGACGCAGGCACAGCGCCAGCAGAGGCCGGACTGACTTGAGAAGATACTTGCGCTGTGCTTGAACGATGCGCTTGGCCATGTTGCTGCTGGCTGTGTTGTTGACGATGGCTTGTCGTTGCATTATCATCATTGTTATGTTTAGACCGCAGCAAGATCATTGGATTAATGCAATTGCGATTGTTTGAGTTCACAGTCGACCTATCTGAGCGGTCTGGCCATCTGCAAATCCTGTCCAAACGATTGTCCACCGGCTCAGCATTGAGGCCTGACTCACGCTCATATTGCCGCTGACGCGAACGCATATTGGCATTGTCGAAATTATAGCGGCCTCGAGTGGAGCTCACGACGCACGGCCGTGTATCGGGGCCGCCCGTGACAAAGGCAGCAAAGAGTTGCGGCTCCTGCAGTAGACCAACCGTCTGCCAATTCGCCTCGAGTTGCTGGCCCTGCAAGCGCAATGACTCCAGGGCGCGCTGTGTGCACAAAGCGCTTTGCGCCTCGAACTGTGCACAGCTGAGCAGAGCGCGTGGCGGCAAGAAATGACGACGCAAAGCGTAAAGTTTGATGGACAAGAACTTGACAAGCCAAACGAATTGCGCGCGCACAAAGAGCAGGAACACAAAGAGCGCGCTCAGCGAGTGGTAGTCGCTTGCATAGAAGATGAGCGCATAGGCGCCTAAACGTAGGCAAGTGTAATGCGCACACATGAGCAACTGACGCTGCCAAAAATGTTGCAGGACATAGCAAAGATAGACGGCCACCACGCCGCCTAGCAGGAGCAGCAGGACGCATGTGAAAGTATGTTGCAGCATGATCAGATGGAAGTTGCCCAAGAGCGTCTCAAGGCTTAGCAGACAATCGTTGCCGTTGAAGAGTTCGGCCAACCAATTCATCGTCGAAAATTTTGCAGGCGAAATGCGTAGCATAAAGAAGTCAACGAGCAGGACAATCAGAGCGCTGCTGAGTCCCGTTGCGACGACATAAAGCCACAAGGTAGAAGCCGCGAGCAGCGGCGCGGCGACGTAGATGAGCAGGCCAGCGAACAGTTGCAGCAGACGAGCCCTGTCGAAAGGCAGACGACGCAGCACCAGTTCGTAGCCCATGTGGCCATACAACCCGTAGCAATAGCTTTGTCCACCGGGCAATTGCACGCGCTTCGGTCCTTGATAGAGGCCACACAGGCAACCATCATAGATTTCTTGCTTGGCTTCGAAATGCTCATGGATCTGTTGGGCCGTTGCGCCCTTGTATTGCTTGTAGTCATCACCATCGATTTGTAGTTCCAAATAAACCGTTTGAAAGACATGCCAAATGTTCGGCGGATCATTAAAACAAAAAATATAAAATTCGGGATATTGCCAGGCAGGCGACCAATGTCCCGACACGCGATGAGTACTGTCGAATTGGAGTGGCGTATAGCTTCTTGCCTTGACAGTTGTTAAGAGCAGAAGCAGAAAAAGCGGCCAGGCAAAATAAAGAGCACGCATGGCTTCGTGTGTTAAACTGACAAATATTTAGTTTTGAAAAGTAATTGTGGTTTGACTTAAATTGAAATATCTTTTCAGGTTACTTTGTTGTTAAGGAAAAATTATCTATCGGTTCAGTGCTGGAAATTTGGTTGGTTTTGCTCATGACTGCTTTCAAAACACCAGTTTGTGAACCACAAATTCGTGAGATTTCATTTTGTTGAAATCTATATCCAGGACAAGGCTTTCACAACTATGCAAAACCGTCTAAAAGAGATTTCTAGCGCATGGAGATATGTAATAGGGTTGTTTTTGGGTGGAAATTAATTCTCGGAGTATGGAAATTTTTATCAAGCGAAACTGTTCAGTTAAGCACTTTATTTCATATCATGCAAGGTTTGTTTCACTCAGAAAAAAACTTATGCCCATTAACCTTTTTGAAGGGGCCTAGTAAATAATTGCTATGGGGGAAAACATAACATTCAATGGAAAACAAAGTGCTGGCGAAAAGTAAGCACAGTTGCCGGAGTCTGGCAGTACGAGTTGAAATGGTTGTTGGTTATGAAGAGGAAGGTACATTGTAGCGAGTGTAAACTGTCCTTACATCTTTCTGCGTTTTACAGTAAGTATGTAAAGGGACGGTCAAGGAGCGTATAAAAGGACTATCGTTGAAAAAGCGAATTATGCCATTTGAATTGTGAGATTTAGTAAACACTTTTGCACTTACTTATTAGGCAGGCAGAACTTAAAAGAATTGCTGGGAAGTACTTATTGTAGTAACATTCAAAAAATGTTCTTGCCAATTTTCCTTTCCGTACATCAATTTTGACACTCAAGTATGTTTGCCATAATGTCAATTTCTGACGTTTCAACCTTATTAGAAAACACAAACTTAGCCAACAGCTACAAAAACATCCAATTGCAATTTCTTATGCCGAACCGCACTGTCGTTGTTATTTTTTTCGCCAAGAAGTGCCATAACGTCAACATACAATATAGTTACGAGCATCAGCAGGAGAACAACAACAACAACAATAACAACAACAACTGCAATAAAGTGTGCTCCGCTGAGACACGTTTTGAAACCAAATAGCAGACCAAAACGCCCACAACTTGTATGAAACTCATTCGATAATTGAAATGGAGCAGCCTCACTCACGGCAAATGCAATGACAGAAAACTTTTCAATCGAACAGGACGACGAGGACGAAAAGAACGATGAAGCACAACAATGCATAGAAAAAACCCAACCAAAAAGGGGGCATAGGTAGTGAAGAGCAAGTGAGGCCAGAAGGCATAAAAATCGAAATAGAAATCGAATTGTAACAACAACAACGACAGAGGGTCCAACAGCAACAACAGCAACAACATGAACAAACATGTCAATCATTGTGAGAGCAACAAAATTGTGCAGAGTTGCCAGGGTAGCCATGGTAGCAACAGCAGCAGCATGGTAGCCTCAACATGCTCTAGCAGTGTTCGTAATGCATGCATGCGTGCGTGAACGTGAGTGGGTGTTCGATTCAGTTCAGTTGGGTCGGCTTATTGGTAGGGCTACGAACTTGCCGGCTTGTCAGCCTATCGACGTCATTAGAGGCAAAGCCAACGCCAAAGTCGATACGCCGCCACATACACTTGGACAGTGCATGCGTATGTTAGGTCAAAACGTCAGTAGTGTTAGACAACGTTCCTGCGTGCGGGCAGTGCGTTGAGGTGTGCTGTGCCTTGGTGGGTGGTTGTGTTGTTAGGTGTTGGTGGTGGTGGGAAAATGCATTGCGTAGAATGCAAAAATCGGTATGCGTGTTTATCAAAATTGGGAAAACGCAGCAAAATGACACAATGTGGAAAGTCAATCGTTTTCTCTTTCTCTCTCTTTCTGGCACACGCACTCACGCACTTACTCTCTTGGCCGATTTAGGGTGGCAAAGCATTAACGCATTTTTTTTGTTTTTGTTCATTTGTTATTGTTGTTTTTTAGGGTAGTTGTATGCTCAATCTTCATTATGCGTTTATGAGTTTATTCTACTAACTTTGTCCAAGAGATTTTTCCTGCGTGAGGTGCCTCCTGCTCGTCCTCCCTCTTTCGGCCAACACAACTATCCCGGTTGAGAATAACTAATTGAAAAGTTTACAACTGTTTTGCTGCACGATTCATAATTATTATTTGTTGCATAAGGACACACGCACAATTTCAGGATTCCGGTTTTTTTAGTGGTGCATTTTAATGAATCTTGGCGTGATGAAAATTCCCATTTGGGATACTCTTGTTTGCTTGGTGGTTGAATATCATGGCGGGTTGTTACAGAATGTGTGAATTTTCATTATTATTTTTGTTTCGGGATACTTTATTTTTGTTCACTTTTTTTGTAACTCTGAGTTAAGTCAAGGATAAGTGAATAAGTTGAATGACTTCAAAAGCAACCAAAAGTTGTTTGTAGTCTTAACTTTAAAGGATTTTGTGGGTAATTAAGAATATTTTAGAAGCACACTAATTAGAATTGAATGAATGAACAAATTTTGTGAAGATAGTTGAAGCTACTTTATGGAACACATTTCGGAGACCGATTTAAGTTTGGAAATGAGTTTAAAAATCCCTTTTAGTAACTTAAATATAATTCATTATATAAGATACTGATTGGAAACTCATATATTTTATTGAAAGCCCGTTTTAATAAGTAAAATACAATTGATTGCATAAGATAATAATTGGAAACTAATATATTTTATTGACTTATCAAATATTAAGACATGTTAAGACGATTTCAGCAAAATGTGAACTATGAATAAAAATTTGTTATCAAGACGGAAAATTAATTGCAGTAGAACTTTAATAATTAGTCAGGACACACGATAGTCCCAACGTTCCAGTAATTTGGATATTAACATCAGAAGTTTAACATTTTTCTGATACATGGTAGAATCAGAAAGTTGAAAATACAACTTTAATAGAAATTTGACATTTTTAAAAAGTGATTTGTTGAGAAATATATTACAATCTCGATAGTTTCGGCACTTGATAATTCGGGTTAAGCGATTATCTGATCACTGAGTTGTTTTCCATTATAGTTGCATATTGTCTAATTGTCCGAATTTTCGAGATTGTTCTGTGTTTCAAATAAATGGACTATCATTATTTAAGAAAAACATAAACAATCCTGTAATCCGAACAATACGGACACTGTCCGGCCATTAATTGTGCGGCTTTTCGAAGTTTTATTATAATACAAATTAGTAAAAATAATTTTTTTTCTACTAAATTTTCCTTTTAAGGAATTTTCTTTTCTTTATAATTTCTGGATTGTTTTAAAAAGTTCAGGATATATTTTTACAGTTACTGACCTGCACCATTTTTTCGTCGTGTTTACAAATCTTGCTTATTCCAGTACGAATTTCCTTATGCGAATATCTTAGTCGTGCCGCTTGCACGTGTTGTTGTTGTTGTTGGTCTTTCTGTTCTTGTTTTCACACGTTTCTTGTCTCGTTTGCAACTGGGTGAATTTCCCGCTTTTCGTTTGTTTCTTCTTCTTCTTGTTGACTGCGGCTGTCTTGTTCTTTTTATATATTATTCGCGTTTTTGTTTATTTCTATGCAAATTCTTAATATTTATTATCGCTACTTATGTTTTGCACAGTTTTACCAACACACACACATATACTATACATATATGCTCAAGCGCACTCGCATACTAAGCCGAAAGTGTATAACGGAGCAAAGCAAACCGAAATGAAGAAGCACGTGTAGCGAAATGAGCAAAATTATTTGTTTAAAACTATTTGCTTGATTCTTTAAATATTTTGTACGTTTAGTTTTTTGTTTTATATTAAATGTGCGTAAATTTTAAACTTGTACTTTTTGTTTTAGTTAAAATGTGTGAATTTCTATTGCGAAACTGATTTACGCGTGCCGCAAAACTTCTTAGAACCGACCGCGACAAGTGTATGAAGAAGAATGATAGAATGACAGAATGCCAAATAAAATTATGAAAAATGAATTCCAGTATTGCATTGACCTTTGTAAAAGTGAAATTGCATGTCTGATTTGCAGTATTCAATATTCAATAAATATTTCGTATTCTAAAAATTCTAAATTAACTTATGTTGTGTGTATGCGCTACCTAGGTAAGTTAATTCAATGCTGAGACTTCAATTTACTGAGTGAAATTTTGTATTTCACAACGGAGGAAAACAAAACATTAATAAAGAATACACTGATGTACCCTGCAAAAGTGCAGCTCATAAGAGAGAAAGAGACTAACGCAACAAGCGGCAAAGAACATTTTATAAAGGGCCAATGTTGAACTTGAATTACCTCAAGTGTTGTGTGTCCAAACAAACACATTCTGCAATATAACGTTGTGTGGCAAACAATAGAATGTTGGAAACATAACGGAACTGTGTTTCATGGGCTCGTATATATTTCCTTTTTTCTTGAATCAAATTCCATTTACCTTGATATTTTCCACTTGGAATAAACTCCAAGGGTCCATTTCTTTTCAAAAGTGTTCCAAGATCTACCGAAAAATTAAGCCTAATAGCCTTTCTCGCCGATTGCTCTATTAACAGCGCCATTTATTTTCTGTTAGTCTCCTGTTCGGAACAGTGACATGAGTAATGGCTTTTTTAGCCGTTAGGTCAAGGAAACACAGCCGGGGTCTTAAATGCTCGGTTTTATTCTTCGACTCAAAGTTTGTGTTTCATAGCAGACAGCTTTTGCAAGCGTTGACTGGTTTGAGTCTTCGGTATTGTCAAGAGTCGTCGATTCTGAGAAGGTATTAAGTGCACTTTTTGCCGTATGAGTTGGTTAAGTCTAACAGAAACTTGAGACAATTAGATATTGAGTTTCACTTGAAGAGACTTGCTCAGCTGATTAAAGTTGTGAGTTTTTCACATCCAGTGATAATTTTCATAACTTTCAATATTTACAATACGACTATGAAGGGGACACGCATACGTATGTCACTCAGCTCCCACACAACACATAAGACACTTTTATGTTAAATAATAGTTAACGATAAGTTGCCGTAAGTGGTGTGTATCGCAACGCAATTTAGGCATACCTAATATTATAAAAGCTGAAATTGGTTAGTAAATTGTGGCAGAACTTGAGATAAATTTTCAAGTAGTTTTCCGACGTTTTGTATAATTGTCTGTAAGCCTGTATTCCTAAGGCTAGTTGGCTAAGTCAAGTGGCTGGCCATTTTTAGTGGCTGTCGAGACTGACAGCCCTGGTTGATGAAAACTCGGTAGACTTTGCCATTATTTTCTTGCTAAGTTTCATCACTTTATTATTATTATTATTATTGATTTTTAGAAGCCGAAAGTTTGTTTATATTTTTTTAAACGTTTAAACGGTCTTTGCTAATTTGTATGCCCATGAGAAGTTTTTATAATGTCTGACAACGAGTACGAACGTTTTGAAATCACGGACTATGATTTGGCGAATGAATTTAACATAAATCGACCGCGACGCCGGCAGACCAAGAATCATCAGATTTATGGTAAGTAATTGCGTTTAAATTGTTTAAAAAGTAATTAATTCATTGCACCAACGCTTACAGGCATTTGGGCTGACGACAGCGAAAATGAGAGCGGTGAAGAGGTTGAAGGCGGCCGTCGCGGAAGACGTGGTCTTGGCGGTGGTGGCAGTAAGAATAAGGATTATACAGCGCCAGTGAGTTTCGTTGCTGGCGGCATACAGCAAGCGGGTAAGAAAAACAAAAAGCAGGAGGAAGTCAAGGGAAATGAAAGTGGAAGTGGCTCAGCAGACGATGATGATGATAGCCGACCGGCTTTTGGCCGCAAGCAACGAGAACTGATGGACTTAGATAATGGCAGCAGCAATGATGATTCGGATGCAAGTGATGATGGCAACTCAAACAAAACTAAGCCAAAAATGGGGTCCAGCAACCGTGGCATTAGTAGCACATTCATGCATCGGTCACACGTTGCCAGCGATCGTAATGTGGGCGCCTGGGAGCAGCACACGCGCGGCATTGGCGCCAAATTGCTGCTGCAGATGGGCTACGAGCCAGGCAAGGGCTTGGGCAAGGATCTGCAAGGCATATCACAGCCTGTGCAGGCGCATGTGCGCAAAGGACGCGGCGCAATTGGCGCGTACGGACCGGAAACGGCAGCTTCGATTGGCGGCGCGAAAACTCAGAAGCCTCAAATAGATGATGATGTCCGCGAGGCAAAGGAGTTCAAGGAACAGATGAACAAGTGGCGTAAGGGCGGCGATACGCGTGAAACTAAACAGGGCAAGAAGTATTACTACAAGTCGGTTGAGGAAGTGATTGCAAAGGGCAAGAAATCTAACTTTTTACTAGGCGAGAAGTTGAGGTACGTAAGCGTTGGTTTAGAAAAATTGCCAACACTCATATTATTTTTGTTTTATAGCAAAAAATTGGGAAATGTGCCCGTCATCGATATGACCGGACCTGAACGACGCGTCCTGAGCGGTTATCATGCGCTCGCGCAAACTAAAATTGTTGACGATGAGGAAATTTATGATTTGTCTAGAGCCAGCGCTACAACACCCACTGGCGCAGCTGTCGCGGCAAAGGCAGCTGCGACAGCGGCTAATGTCTTCGCCATGCCAGAACTAACACACAATCTCCAACTTATAGTAGACATGTGCGAGCAGGATATCATAGCAATTGACAAAGCTGAGCGTGAAGCCTCAGATCGGCAGTCAGCGCTTGACCATGAGTATAAAAATCTCGAGGAAGTTGTGCGTTTGGAGCGTGCGCACTTGAGCACGCTCGAAGCGGCAATTGAACGCGTTGAAGAATTGTGCTCTGGTGGCGACGACTTGACGCTGTCACGTGCTGAGCAGCTCTTCCACGAATTGAAATGTAACTATGCCGCGGAATATAAAGAATTTGGCTTGGGCGATTTGACAGCAGGCGTCATCGCGCCACTAATCAAGGAGGCTCTCGTCGGTTGGCACCCACTCAGCCAGCATACGCAGCACATTGATTTAATTAAGAAATGGCGTGGCATACTTGATGTCGACCAACAGGAGCGAATAACAACCACAGCAACGACAACGACAGATGATAAACGTAACGTGTTCGATCCATACTCTTCGCTCGTCTGGGCTGGCGTGATGCCAAGTTTTCGCGCGTGCGCCGACAATTGGAATCCCAGGCAACATCAACAGATGGCAGCGCTGCTCGATGCATGGGCGCCACTCTTTCCCACTTGGATACTCGATTCGGTGCTGGAGCAGTTGATCTTGCCACGTCTTAGCATTGGCGTGCGTGACTGGGATCCGCTAACGGACACCGTGCCCATACACATTTGGATTTTGCCCTGGCATGCCATACTCGGCGAAAAAATGGAGGAATGCATCTATCCAACCATACGCGAGAAGCTCGGCATGGCGCTTCAAGCCTGGATGCCGCAGGATCGTTCAGCGCGCGCCATGCTGACGCCGTGGAAGGGCGCCTTTAGCGATGGTGAAATGCAATTCTTTCTCATGCGGCACATCATACCCAAATTGCAGCTGGCGCTCTCGGAATTCGTTGTCAATCCGCTGCATCAAGAGTTGGGTGCGTTTTCAGTAGACAACAAGTTTATAAATGTATTTATAATAACAAAATTTTGTTTGTATTTCTCTTACAGAGCTCTGGAATCAAGTGTGGGAGTGGCACGAGCTTATACCGTCCATGTTAATGGCACAAATGCTTGACAAATACTTCTTTCCCCGTTGGATGCAAGTGCTTGTACTCTGGCTGAATCAAGCGCCCGACTACACAGAGATCTCGCGTTGGTACACCAGCTGGAAGAATATGCTGAGTGAAGAAGTGCTGCGCGAACCAAACGTCAAAGAACACTTGCGTCGCGCTCTCGAGATGATGCATCGTGCCACGGATGGCGTGCCCACAACAGCGCCTATGGGCAGTGCGGCGCCACCGCCGCCACAACCGCCACCGCCGCTGCTCTTGGACATGACACAAATGGTCGCTGCGGCGGCGCCTGCACAGCTTGAATTCAAGGAGTTGGTCTCACAGAAATGCGCTGAGCTTGGCGTACTCTTTGCGCCGCTGCCTGGACGCCGTGAGTTGGGAAAGCAGGTGAGTTTATTTGGTGTGATTTCGTTTGGAATGTTGTTTAATTGTTGGCAAATTTTTACAGATCTATCGCGTTGGCAAACTCTACTGTTACATCGATCGCAATGTTTGCATGCTCAGCGATGTCAGTTTGAAGAACTGGCAGCCAGCCTCCTTAGGCCAACTGCTCGAACACGCACAAACGGGCATCATGCACTAAACAATCAACAAGTCAGTAGTATACATATATATAACTAGCATAATAAGTAAAATCCAAAAAAAAAACTGTTAGAGACACTTGTCTGTGTGAGTGTGTGGTCAATGACATGAATGGTTTTGAAAATTGCTAATCTTATCATGTGCACAAAAGATACAATTTCAAAACCATTGAGAACATCGAACAATAAAACATTTAACTGCTGTGTGATTAATTGTAGTTTTCAAACATAATAGTTGATTTATCTTCACTTAGAGTCTTTCATAGGCGTAGGCATGTCTTATCAGTTGGATCCGTTTAAGTGTCTAATCGAAAAACAATTATTAAATTTACTTATCGCAGCAGCGGTTAACGTATCTATAAAAGAACGTTTGTTGATTTGTAAGTGCACTTTAAAGTTAAATTGTTTATTGGACAACACTTGTCTAATGAGATATTAGTTTTAATACTTACATGGAAATGTTATTAATTTATTTATTGTTATATACAAGGGCGTAGGCATCGTTTTACAAAGGGGGCCCAATGCCAAACGACCAGAAAAACCATCGTTATTTTTTCATGGAAAATAAAAACGTCAATATAATCAAAATTACATATTCCCATTATATTTGTCTATAAACCTATTCTACCTACAACTTAATAATGAAATATTTTGTTTTTGGAAATTTCTTTGACCATTCTTTTCTCGAACTCCGGTTCCATATTAGCGCTTAACAATCATCGCCTTGTCCAGCAACTTGTTGCTTATTAAACTTGTATATTTCATGCATCGACCTTGAGTGGTTCTTGAGAACTTTCCAATTCTTTAAAGGAGGGTTCTCAAAAACACGGCGCCCTTTCTCACTTCCGTTTAATCTAGCACTTCAAGTGTGTATTGGAAGACTCAAGACTTACTCGATTTAAAAATACCCATTTTTAAACATGATGTTTTATTTTTTTTCATTTTTTCATGATTATTCAGAATTTCGTTATCGCGTATTTACCCTCATCTTGAGCAGTCGCGAGTACATATGTTATATATATACCCATTTTCAATTAAATTTGCTCGTCTCAGTTGTCGATTACAAGCGACACCTCGTGGTTCTACTACCACTATGTGGGCATTCAATAATGTTTTTTAAAGGGAGCAAAAGATAAGATTATATTGTAACTGAAAACGAAATAAAAACAATTCTGTGATCAATTGATGGTATCCAAAGAGTGCATACTAATTAGTCAAATGTGTTTATTTGTTGAAGAACATTACTTTTACCATATGAGAAATATTAGAAAAGAGAGAATCTTGTGGTTTGAGTTATTTTAGAATTTCAACAAAACCAACATTTTATCAGAAAAAACAAAACAAAACAATTTCCGTCTATCACAAAGTCGCGTCAAACTTGCTCTTATAATAAGAAGTAATGCTTATCTTCAAGTCGTTCGCTGCCGGAATGTAATTCAGCGCTTTCGCAAAAGTTGTCGTTTAGTACAGAGTCGACGCAGCGTGCAGTAAGACGTCATAGCGAGTGTGAGCCTTTGACAAAATATTGAATACTGTCAGAAGATGTCAGCGTTGAAATTCAACCATTTCCATCGCCTGTCGGGCATAACATTCCTGTTGATCTACGCATGCTTACTGTTTGTGCAAAATGTTGCGCAACTCAATGAAAGCACGGAAGGTGTAGTAATAGATTTAACCGAAGTGGAATTAAATGATGAACTTGAACCAGAGGATTTTGACCAACCAGCCGTTGGAGAGTCGGCCGAGTCTAGAGCGGAACCGGAAGCTGAGTCAACGCTCGGTGTGCGTTTAGCGGAGTTGTTGGATTGCCACAAGCGTGAGCTGCACATGGAGCGCCTGCAATTGGGCTCATTTTGGCTGGCGCGTAATTTGATAACGGGCAACTTGAGTCGTACTATAGGTTGTGCCGAGTCGATAACGTATACGACGAATGGTGATTACACATTTTTCGATAATGTCGAAACGGTCGCCGAGCGGTAAGTTGTTAAATTTGCTTCAGCAAAAACAGTAAAGAAACGAAATCATTTGCAGCTGGCAAGGTCCCATCAGCTTTGCCATCTTCGCGCCGGGTTATGATCTTAATGCTACGCTCGATGCCATACAATATGTGCGCAATTGCTTGCCCAACAGTGATCTTGTGCGTCATTATGTTTCCTATCATGTTTACTTTCCCAACAATCACATGCCTAGCTACTTGCCCAAAACGGAGGCTGAGGCACTTGAGTGGCCATACAACTGCACGGCCCCAGCGCCATATTTGAATGTGAATCGCAGTGAAATGTACAAGACAAAACGTAATCTTACGTATCCCATCAATTTGGGCCGTAATATTGCGCGCAAAGCGGCCAACACATATTTCATATTCGCGTGCGACATTGAACTTTATCCCAGTCCGGGTTTCATACAACAATTTCTCGAAATGGTCGATCGCGATTTCAGCGTCTTGGGCGACGACACTAGTCTACGTGTATTTCCGGTGCCCGTTTTTGAGATCAAGGAGAATGCGCGCTTGCCCAACACAAAGGCCGAATTGGTCGCACAGTTGAGTAATAAGACCGCAATTCCATTCCATGCGTATGTCTGCAGCAATTGCCATGTGGTGCCGGAGCAAAAAGCGTGGGTGAATGCGTCAGACTATGAAGATGAAATGTCGGTTTTTAGCGTGGGCAAACGTGAAGGTAAATTCAAATATTGGGAGCCCTTCTACGTGAGCGACAATCTGGAGCCTATCTTCGATGAGCGCGTTACATGGGAGGGCCAAGCGAATAAGCGCATACAGGTGAGATTTGGCATACTTAAGAGTCTGTTTATAACGCTGACAAATAAAAATATTTCCAGAATTTCGCCATGTGCCTGTTGGGCTACGAATATCATGTGCTGCATCCTGCCTTTCTCGTACACAGTCCCGGCATTAAGCACTATAATAAGAAGTCGACACGCGTCGAATATGCGCGCCAAATGATGAGAAAAATTAAGAAAGAAATCGAACCCGAATATCGTGTCTTATATGGCCAAAATAAAAATTGCTCAACGTAACTAATCTTGTTTATAAAATGAAAGTTACTACCTAGTTCTTAGTTAGTTTAAGCTTACTTACGTACAACTTCGAAAAACTCAGGCACGATGTGACGTGACACACTGTATAATATCATTTCCAAATATTTACTCAAAGTAATTTTAATTAAACTTGTTTTGTTTATAAAATATTTTTCTTCAAATAAGATTAGTCTTGTTGATTTGTCTTCGTTCCTGCGCTCTAGTTGCCTTGAACATATATGATGTGTTCACATTATGCCAACTGTTATTGGCACGTTGAAATAAAAATGTGCCATCCAAATTGATGAAAGTAAAATCAAGATGATTCAAGACACGTGACTGTAAATAAATACACAAAATATTTTATAAATAATTTCAAAAAGTATTAAAATATATTTTTTTGTAAATAAAACATTTAATTGGGGACGGGGAATCACATTTTTAGGCTATAAAATATTGGCTGAACAAACTAGAATAATTACAGGAGAAGTAATAAAAAAAAGTATTTAGCTGATGGAGTGTGTGGAGGTTGTTTGGGTGGGTCTTTATAAGTGCTCTTTCGATTGGTGCTCTGGTCAAGGATTTGAAAGGAAACAGAGTCTATTGTTGTAGCGACTGATATGGTAATTTATTGCCTTCTGTTTTTTAAAACTAATGATCAACTTACTTGTATATTGTGTGGCGTTTCGTAAATCGATTCCATGACAAAACGCTCATCGTAGAGCGGCTCCAGTTTATTGATGGTCACATAACCGACGCACATGTCATTCACTTTGGATATAGAAAAAAGTCTTATGCGTTCCACCAGCCAATCTCTACGTAGCCACTTACGTTGACGCAATGGATTGTCGTAGCCTTTGGCTTTGCTAATGTTAGATTTGCTCAAAACGTACAACAATTGACGCTTGTTGACTGGCAGCGGTGAGGCGTAATCATGTATAAAAGTCGTTAGACAATAAATGCTGCAAGCAAAGTAAATTTGTTTTGTGATTGGTTTGTCAAATGTCTGTTTTGTCAATAGAACTTGAGACCTTTTCTTTGGCAGATTATTTCGATTTCTTTCCCGTGTTATGAACTTGAGAAATTCCACTGGAAAGTCCGGTGTGGGCAAGAGATCCATGTCGAGGGGCATGACAAAGTGCGTGTGTGCATTCAAGCGCGCCACATTGCGTAGCAAGTTGACCGGATAGGGCAGCTTATTTTTATACCAAAATGTCTGTGTCTGTGTGCCGTCTATGAAAAGTGCACCAAAGTAGCAAACAAGTGGCGATGGTGTGTGGTAGTAGGAGCTGTGCGAGAGCGCCGCCGGTATGTGTTGCTGGTGAAAACACAAGTGTATGGTGACAAAGCGACGCAACAGATGGCCAACCTTGAGACAAGCATTGATGTAACCCAATGACTCGATTGTCTTCTCGAAATCCTCATCGTTGGCATACAACGTCAAACTAACGGGGCCACGCCATCTGTGCTTAAATACAAATACAAATACAAAGGTTTATGCATATTGCGCGACAACAACTTGTACGCACCTGTGTACAAGCATGGACAACATGCCCAGATCCTGGTAGGTGCCATGCGTGGTCAGCGTGACGCTCTCTGTGGGCTTGAAACTCAACTCGGAGCGCAGATAATTATGCCAGACCCAGTAGTCGCCATGCTGCCGTATTTGACCTAAATCATGGCTTTCGGGCGGATCGAAAATTTCCGGCACGAGCAGACCCCGACGAATATAAAATAAGTTGAAACCGATCAGACAAAGACATGTAAATATGAGTATTTTTGTATAGAATGGTGACATGTCTAACCGAAATTTACTTTAAGAATTACAAAGCAATGCCAACTAGTTGTAACAGCGATAATGTTAAGAAAATGTACTCAAAAAAGTTCAGCAACGACTTTATTTAAAAGAAAACTGAACTAAGTTCTAAAAAGCTTAAAAGAATTCACCTAGCCAAACATACAAACAGACTTTTACTGCCACTGAAAGAAATGCTTAAGAATAGATGATAGTAAATAATATAATTCCGGGATATTGGTCGTTCTTTGATCCTGAAAATTCAAGGATTGTACTTGGCTAATTGCAGAGTTTTTGGGATTGTCACTATAGGGTCAAGTTTGTATTCCGTAATCTGTTGAGCCTTGAGAATACCTTGGTGAGTAAAGTTACAGATGGAAATTGATAAGAGCTAAAGTATAGAATGAATCGGGGATGGGTAATAGTATTAGTCGTACAATTAGTCTGTTTGAAAATGAAAGAGGTCGTGGATATTACTTAGAATTCGCATATAAATATCTATTATATTTTATTCAACCAATATAGAATCTAAGCGAGTGTCTTCAGCATACATTGGCGATAAAATACAATCCAGACTTGGTGTTCAAACGTTGGATGATATTTCTACGATTGTATTTTGTTTTGTCTTTTTTGTTCCTTGTGTGCAACAATATAAAAAAAATATTCTGGGTGTTGTTTACTCTAATCATAGACCTCTACTCTCCAATGTCCTTCATAGCTCCAATGTCACACTAAGTTGTCTGTCTTATTTGCTCATTACCATTTGACGATCGCCGTCAACAAGCCATAATTTCTGACTTTTTGTTTTAGTAAGACAAATGTTTGTTTTCCTGACTGCCCACAGAGCTTCAGCGTTGCAATTCCCCAGCTCTGTCACTGGCTTATCAAATGGCTGACGCAGTTTCGGCTTGAATGGATCATCCCCATAGTAGGCCTTATAGCGCGCGCTCTGCACGAGTGTTACGACCTGAATGAATGAGATCAGCGCACAGCAATCATAAGCCACTAAAACTAAGCGCATTTCTGCTTATAAAACATTTCGAAGTTAAGATGAGACAACTACTTACACACATATGAGGCGCCCACAATTGTCAGTGCGATGTATGCAATGAGACTGACAAGATGCTTCATCATGATCATAATTATTACGTGCGCGACGATGACATGAGTGAAGTAGGACAACTGGAATATAATGAGTGGCAGCACAAGCCATTTCTTCAACTAAAACAAACAAAAGAGGAGTAAACAGACACACATTGAAAGCAAGCAAGTGATTGAGGACCTTTAGAGCGCCATAGATGCCACAAATGGCGGCAAATATATGACCAAAGTTGAAGAGTTGCACAAGCCACAAAATAGTATCCGGATCTGTTAATAATTATGTATTATATGAGTGATTGTTTATTGAGTCTACGCACCCTTTTCCAGCCAATTAACCGTGCGCTTCATTGCGACATTGGACTTGTAGTAGACATTATGCTGAAAGCGTTCAATGAAGTCATCCACAACATTCACGCCATTAATGAAGAACAGCACAATCAGCATGATGCTCTTGAGCTATGCAGAAAGGATGGACTTGTTTGAAATGAAGTCTCTCTCATGTGACCAAAAACTTACCAAAGCCAAAAGGCCTATTTTGATCACAGCCAAGCGCAATGAGGCACAGAGACAATACGTTTGCATAAGCGCCATTTTCCGGAGCTGAGACCTTTGTGCTTAGCCAAAGCCGAACCGACTGCTTGCAAGCTAGCCATGTTGTGCCATAGGCTGTCGAATGTCAAATGACAAATTGTCTGGCAATAAAATTTGATTTGTTTGGCTGGAAAAATAAGCCCATGTGACGCTTGGTATGAACGCTGTGTTAGAATCATGTATACTTTTATGCCTGCCAGCAATTATGTCTGATTATATCAAACAAATTAGTCATTTACATGTTTTTCTATATTGCTTTGAAAGCCATAAAAAAAGTATTTCTTTTGTGCTTCAAGTGTGCTTTTAGCGTCGCCATTAATGTCATTGTGCGAAATGATACTGATGCGCTCCTATTTCTTCTGTTGCTCGGTGCGTTTGGGTGTCATCATTGTCGGCACAATGGCGGTGGTCTGTAGTCTTTATCCAAATATCGAAAAAAACTTTTCTAAGCTCCTCCTTTGTTGCAGTTAAATAGCCTGTGTGCGTGCATTTTGTTCTTTGTGTATGGCAAGCAGTTCATGGATCCGCTGCTCGAACTCTTCGCAATGGAAGATGGCAAAGCGAACAGCGCTTACTTGAAGATGAGCATCAGCTGGAAGCAGCACTGTAATTATTAGTGATACAGTATTATTTTTACTACTTCAAATATATCATGCGCTTGCAGATCCCGACTATATTGCTGTGATAAGCAACTATCGCTACATTGTGCATTTTCTCAGTGGCATGTTGGGCGTCTATGGTGCATTCAAGGTAAAGCATGCAACTTATCAAGCGTTCAACAATCTTGTATCAATAATTAACCAACAGTTAAAGAAATGGCACATTGTGCCGCTGGCAGTCTTTGAGTTTCTCAATTTCATCGAAATATGTCACATAACAATTGTCTTGATGATTGTGCTCAAGCGGCTCATCAGTCTCGGCATGTTAATCACGCTCACGTTAATCGATACTTTTTTCTTACGTAAGTGTTTTGTTTATACTTATTTTACATACGTTTATTTAACGATAATTTTTTTTAGTGTTTCTTGGCTATAATTTCATTACTTGCGTCGCTTTATTTCAAATAATCACGTTGGTCAAGAGCGCGCGTTACCGTGCGCTCTACGGTGACAATCCCTTTCAGCCGCATACGTCAGACTTGGCCCAGAAGTTGTCCTCGCTGGGCTATAATACGCAAACGACGGTGGACAATGTGCACGTCTTGTTGACGCCAAACGATAGCGAAATCGATGTACAGAAGCGTTTGGCAAAGTTTGCAATGACACCCTTTAGGCCTGAGATTATTTCCGTGCTGCCCTGCAGTGATGCCACGCCCAAAGGCGGTTTGGCGCTCAAGTGGTGGCAACAGCAGGCTGTTGAAGAGGCTGAGTCCAATCGTTCAGTCATCTATGAGCATTGGCAGCCGGCGGAGTTGATGGGTGCGGCACACAAAATGCAGGCAAGCAAACTAATGCAGCGTCGTCAGCAGTGATAGTTCGCTGAGTGATGAAGAGTCATCCCCGGTGAGTGTTAAATGTGTTTGAAAAATAGTTTACTAAAAAATTTTGTTAAATAAATGTATTTTACTTGAATTCTTTGAGTTTTTAAACCAGTAAAAATTCTTTACTTAGTTACGTATGGCCTTCGTGTCAGTGATAAGTTTGTGGAAAGTTTGTTGGCCACAAACCTTTCGTTAGCGCAACTAAACAACATAAAGCTATTTTGTATCTCTAACTCAACTACCTCCTGACTTAAACATATGCCAGCGTGTATTTAATGCATGCAGGCCACATAACAAATGCCGAATATGTACAATAGACTCAAAGGTTACGCTTTGATAGAAATCTCTTACATGACAAAACAATTAAGCAGAACAATATGACTTTTCGATTTTAGTGACTGTTTTACAAAATTACCTGTTTATGTGCGACAATAAAAATATCAATTTAGTCAGCAACGAACTTTTCGATAGTTGAGAAACCTTTAACTTATTTCGCTGACACGGATTTCCGCCAAATCCAAAATCCTACAAAATGTTGATTATGGAGTCTTATATGTGTTACTGCTCAGTGCGTCTGGGCGTCATAACAGTTGGCGTAATGGCCATGGTGAGTCGCTCCTGTGTGCTTGCAACATTTTTTTTTAAGCTCTTACACACCTTTCAGATACATAACTTCACATTAAGCGTGTTGTTCTTCTATTATGGCATCGAATTCATGGATCCTGTATTGGATATCGTACAATCGGATGAACAATATCGAGATTCGGCCTTTATAAAAATGGCTGTCAGTTTTCGGGAACATTGTGCGTGATCTTTTACTGTTGTTAAAAGTTTTATTGTATACATCCAAACATTTTTCAGATCCAGAGAATATGCTCATATATGCGCAGGTACGTTTGTTTATACATATCCTGAGCGCGCTCTTTGGCATCTATGGCGCTGTGCGGGTAAAATCGCTGCTCAAATAAAAGCGAAACAGCCTTAATATCAAATAATCACCTTTATTTCAGTTGAAGAAATGGTATGTCTTGCCTTTGGCCGTCTTTGAGTTTCTGTTCTTTCTCGAAATGTTCAGTTTTCATATAGTCTTGATGATCGTGCTCAAGAAACTCATCAATTTGGGCGTGTTAATTACACTAACGCTCGCGGGCAGCTTTTACGTGCGTGAGTACATGCAAATCACGGCACCTTTGACCGCTCATAACTAACGAAACTGCCATAGTGTTCTTGGGCTACAATTGCGCCACTTGCTTGGCGCTGTTTCAGATCATTACCTTGGTCAAAAGTGAACGTTATCGTGCGCTCTACGGTGAGGATCCTTTTCATCCGCTGATGCACAATTGGGAGGAGAAGGCCGCTTCCTTGGGCTATAACACACGTGGCACACTGGAAAATGTACGCGTCTTGGTCACACCCAATGAACATGACATCGATGAACAGAAACGCTTGGCCAAATTGGATGCCGGTTGGCTGAAACCGCAATTGAAGCCAACAAGTCCAAAGGTCATCTCTGTAATACCGGTCAACAACAGCAACAACTATGCGAATCCTTTGCAACGTCCACAGCCGATCAAATGGTGGCAACAACATGACTTTAACGCTTCGACGGATGAGGAGGACGCCGCTAGCTATCGCAATTGGCAGCACACGGAGCTCATTGGCAACGATGTGAGACGCAAAAATGCGCGCAATAATCAACACTGGCAACGGCATTAGGACGTCTGACAAATGGCATGCTCTGTTAGTCAACGACCGACTCAAGCTTCAATCTTCTTCACGCCGCTCAAGCAGCAATCATTTCAAGCGTTTATGCTCTGAGTATCTTCGCCGAGTCGTTAGGCGCCAAGTCGACAACTTGCTGCTCTTGAGTAGGCTTCCAGCTTGCCTATACAGTGTTGTTGTTGGTGCATTGCGGGGCTGTGATAGGTAAGCAAACTTCAAGTGTACACAATAAAGCGGCAGACAAAAAAAGATACTATTTTGAATAGCTTTTCATTTCAAGTATTCTGTAATAAAATATCTTTTATATAAACAAACCGTAGCATAGTTAAGCAAATGACTTTTGTAGTGCAGTCCTTAATGGAGGTGAACTTGAGACGGTTGTGAAATGTGGGGTTACTACTTAGTTCTTACCACCTTCATATCTTCTGGTCTTTAATCACTAATTTTGCTATAGTTTGAAGCTGTGAGCATTAAGCGCTTAGAAAGAAAATATCTGTTCGAAATAAGGCATCGATCGAGCACTGTCTCTTGGTATTTCTATCTCAGAGATCAAAGAAAATTATAGTGTTAAAATTTAGGCTATTTGTGTGTTTATTTATTAATAACAATGTTCTGCTATGAATTACTTAAAGTTATTATAATATATAAAATATAAAAATAATTATTAAACACAAAATATAAATAAATATAATAATAATAAATAAAAACCAAGAGTGAAAAAAAACAAAAACTCATTTCATATAATAATATAAAAATTCAGTAATAAATATAATATAAGTCTCTGACCCGTTGGGGGAAATTTATTTGCATTAAGCAAGCTATGCCTCAATTCACAGCCTCAGAGACTAAATTTGAACGTCCATCCAAAAGCCGTTGTTGTCAGGCCGCTAATCCACAGTAGACTCACGAAGGTAGCGCTGAACGGATGATGACCTGATATTAGATTATTGTAGTTACTACATAAAACGCGAAATGGGTTATGAAGGGCATAGTTAGTTGTGCATCTTTGCGAGGTAATTGGGACAAAGTTTATTGTATTTCTTCGTGGATTAAATCCATAAGAATTAGGGCCTTACTCGGCCAACTCTATTAGGCACTGTTTTTTGCTAAGCCATGTAAATAGGATTTTAAATTTAAAAAAAAATCGTTTTTCCTCTATTAGGAAACAGTATTTTAATAGCTGCTCTTTTGGTCATGTTAAGTTGCTTCTACTTTGCATTCCAATGCTTTCAAACGTAATTCCTTATACGTAGAAGTTCAACACAACACAAAGAATTACAATTGCTGGGAACGATGGTCTTGGAATAGAAAGTGGTTAGAAGAAGGTACCTATTTATTTTTCTATTATAATATGGAATATGTTATAAATGTAATATTAAACTATTAAAAGAACTCTTAACAATTTTTAAGGAGAGTTGTTATAAATGGGGGGTTAATCATGCAATGTCCGGTAAAGCATTGGAGGGTAAAGAATTCTCAAGCTCTTTTAAGCTCTCTTAATTTCTTTTTTTTTTTGTTAGCACTTGCACATCAGACGTCCTCAGTTGTAATGCAATAAACCACTTAACAACTGTCAACAAAACTTCGACATTTTGACAGACTTTCAATTTTTAGCATTTTTACTAACAAAAACTAAGGGAGATGAGAAAAAAAAAAGTTGTCACAACAAAACATAAATGGAATGCAATAAAATAAATGCAAAATGCCAACAAATCTCTTGAATACAAAATTGTTCCCAAAAAAAAAAAAAAAGTAAGAGTGACAGGAGGAAAAAAAAGTGATGAAAAAAATAATAATAAATAAAAACTAACAAAAGCTGGGACACTAAAAGGACATGTTAAGCATTATCGTGCGCCCCACGGCGCCTTGTTGTTGCATGTTGCATGTTGTCGTTGCTTGGACAATTTCTTAGAGACGATTTTCTTCATTTTTGCATAAAACTCGTCGTAAACGAATACGCAGATTACGCTGCTGTCAACATTGTCAACGCAACCAGTCGGACAGGGGACGCCGGACGGAAGGAGAGGCAGCAAGTGAGCGACCGAGCGCATTGAACATGCTTAAGGATGTTGAAGAGTGAAATTACAAAAATTGCACAAATCTTTTTAGCAAAATATTTTGTGAATGCACAAAATGCTGCAATGCTGTGTGTGTATGTGTGTGTGTTTGTTGCCTTACGCAAGATAAAGTGCCAAAGTTGCACAGCACAAGATAGTGTGTCGGCAAGGGGGGTGTTGGGCACATGGTACAAAGAAAATGCTGGAATAGAGAGCGTAAGGACAACAATTTTTTTTCTCAGCGAAAATAAAAAGAAATAAAGGATAACAATTCAAGACTCAACTCTGTACACAAGCACACTCAATTGTCCAAGGAATGCAGCTCAGTACAGCTGACGTTGCCTACCGCGCCCGTCTTGCTCTCAGAGCGCTTTGAACATCAAACGAAAAAAAAAAATGTCATTTGCTTTGCAACTTTTGCCATGTGAGTGTGTGTGTGTGTGTGTGTGCGTGCACTTGTGAGACATCAACAGGCGACAACCTCATAGCAAAAGTGTCGAGCATCCTTTTGAGACTTGCATTGTTCAAAAACAATTCAAAAATCAAACTAAAACTGATTTTTTTTTATGTCTTTTTTTCGTCGTATTTTTCATGTGCTTTGCTAATTTAATTAAAAAACTTTCATGTCCTTTTTCTAATCAGTTTTTTTTCGAGACACAAGCGCCTTCTGCGCCTTTATGTAGGCTATAAAATATAATTGTTTTTGCTCATTTTGTTACGCCGGCCACGGCAACTTCAATTTTAAAGCACAAGTGTGCGTGTGTAGCGACGCCGATTATCGAACATGTGCTTAGCCTGACTTATGCTGCATACATTTAGGCGCTGACAAGACAAGTTTCTTCATGTTATTCAAAAAGTAAGTAGATTTTCTTGGCTTGTGTGTCGACTCACGCCTGTCATCAGCATTGATTTTGTTGCTTTTGTGGCATCAAAAGTGCCAAGTTAGCGGTGAAGGATGTGTTTTGATAGGCGGGTGGTAAGCATGCTTGCAAACAGAGCTTAAGCGTCTTTAAAAATGATCAGATAGCAAGGGGAAAATGTAGGAGAAGGTGACTGCCAACAACATGAAGAATATCAAAAGCTTTAAGAACACTCCAACACTCTGTTTGTGGCTTAACTGAAGGAGTACCATAGATGACTTGACTGGCTATTTTACGACATTTACGATTTAAAAAAAAAAAGATTTTTATTTTTGCATTTCTGAAGATATAATATCTTGAACATATTCTCTGAAAATTTCAAGATGATCCGAAGAATATTTTCCGAGTTATAAAAGAATTAACGGAGGTCTCTCTGACACTCGCTAGTAGAAACGTAAAACTCTAACGCTTTTTTGCATAACAATTTTTTTGATGTAGGCGTTTGCGGTGACCACTGTCATTTTAAAACCGCTCCATGGATTTTGATGAAATTCGCAGTGCTTCATTATATCATATAAATCTAGTGCTTAATCGAAGGATTTACATTTTTTTAAATTTCGATTTTTATTTTTTATATATAATTTTATATATATATAATTTTATTTGAGTAAACAAAACTTAAATGTTTAAGCAGCGTTGGCCAAATGAGTCATTTGAATATGCACGTTCTATACTATGATGCATGCGCAGACACACAGAAATGACTCGATTGGCTGACGCCTTTGAGAAATACACATTGAGACTTTTACAGCAAATTGTCTTAAAAAACTAAGCATTTAAAGGACACACTAAACTATATTGTAGGCAAATGATGCTCGGTGCGATGCAGCAAGGCGGCATTCTTGTTCAGCGGCTGCAACTTCACGTAGTCCTGGTGATGATGATGATGTTGCGTGCTCGGCAGCAAAGGCAGTGAAGTGTTTGAAGTCTGCAAATATAATAAAATGTGTAAAGTAATCAATTTGAAGCTATTTTTGGTATTGCCGACCTTTGATTTATCACGTGCCGCTGCCACGGCGGCCGCCTGTGCCGCGCCCGTTTGCATTTGTATCTGTTGCTGTTGCAACATGAATTGCTGCGAAGCGAGTTGTTGTTGCCGCATCGTGGCCGCCTCCAGACTGCTAATGTGCTCCATTTCACGTTGTTTGGCAATGTAATCGTCGAAGTACGAATGCTTGATGAGCTTCTCGCAGGACCAACGTTTGGCGGGATCCTTGTCGAGGCATTTCTTAAGAAAATCAATTGTCAACGGATTCTGCAGCGACTTTGCGGGCATTTTATCCTCGAGCGGCTCCAACGTGGGCGGCACCGGCAATGTGATGCCCTTGAAGTACTCATTTTGCCCAAAAATCTGTATGTGTCGCGGCAAGAGATCGCCGAGCGTCTTGCGTATCAAATACAATTGATCAACATCGCTGCGTCCAGGCCAAAGCGCCTCGCCCCGCACGAGCTCCGCAAAGAGACAACCGATGGCCCAGACATCTACCGGCGTGCCGTACTGTGTGTCGCCCACAAGCAGTTCAGGCGCGCGGTACCAACGTGTGGCCACATAATCCGTATAATTCTCGCCGGGACCTGCATTGGAAAAGGTCATAAAAAATACTCTCGCCTCAGCGACTCAACTCAAGACTCACTCAACATGCGCGCAAAACCGAAATCGCACAACTTCACTTGTCCTTGCGCCGTAAGCAATATGTTCTCCGGCTTGATGTCGCGATGTAGGCAGCCCTGTTTGTGGCAATAGGCAACGCCCAGCAGCGTCTGGTAGCATATCTGTTTGGTTAGATTCTCCGGACAGCCTTGGGGGTGTCGCTCCAGCTCATGCAGCACGGTCAACTCGCAGAACTCGAACACCAGATGCAGGCGACGCTTGCGTCGGAACACCTCAAGCAGCGAGACCAAATTCGGATGTTTTAGATTCTGCAAGGTCATGTAATTAGCTAACTGGCATCATCTCAGGCTTGTTTGAACACTCACCTTCAGTAGCCTTATTTCTCTCAATGCAATCTTTCTTATTGCCGGATCGTCCTCGGATTCGACAAAACGCTTAACCGCGACCAGGGCGCCCGTCTCACGATCGCGGCACTTGTAGACAACGCCGTAGGAGCCTTCACCCAGACGACTCAGTTTCTCATAACGATCCATTTTGCTGCTACCTTGTGGTCTGTGAATTGGCAATGTGATGTTTCTTAACATTTGTCTAACAATTCAAATTGTTATTCATTGTTTGCGTTATTGACTTATTTCTTGCATGATTTGTGTCACTTTACCTTAGGCTCAGACACTGACCACGTTTGATGGCGTTTGCAGTACGTCGCATTTCTTTGCATTGAGCACATAGAATGGTTATGATTTTATTCGTTTGATATCTGAGACACGAACACATTCGTTATGTATTGCTTTATATGTATGTTTGTATGTAAGTACAGTTATATGGTACACAGACACATGCACATGCACAAAACCCATGAAAGTTTATGAACGTTGCTGATGATGAAGCTCTTTGTGCTTTATGTACATTTCAAGCGCTTAAATATTTCCATTGTTGATTTGTCGTTACATGAGTGTTGTATAAATAAGTATTTTTTGTTTGTTTGTTAATTTGTGTTGCAAGTTTGTGAAAATAGACGAAAAAAAGTATATAGTTTCGATTAACATAAAGCAAAAGTAAAATTCCACTATGTATGTTTAATAACATTGAAATGAGAGACATGCGTAATGATTTGTTATGAAATGCAGTTATGGCTTAGTACATATATAGAATGTTTGTAAGCGCGCTGAAGACATGCAAATCCAAAAATAAAAAACAAAAATAAAAATCATGTTGAATAAAAACAAAAACGACGGCATGAATGTACTTGTATAGCACACGCATTAAAAGAAGGAGCAGAGAAGCAAACGAAGCAGGTTTCTCTCTTTATTGTTCTCTCTTGATCGTACAGCACCACGCACAGCTCACCACTGCTGCCACTCCAGCCTTCCAAATTTCCACCACTGCTAGCAATCGTATTTACTTATGTCATTTTGAGGCTGGTGGTAACATAAGGAATTACGATGTGAACGGTTTGCTGCTCACTTGTACACCTTGTTGTTGCTTTAGTTGTACGTTTTGTTATGCTTTTCGTGGGAATTATGACTGTTTCGACTTATTGCTTTGAGCATTGTAGCTTTACAGAAGTGTAAGAGAAAAATTCAAAGTAGTCGGGCTTATGTATGCGCAGCAGAGGTAGGCATGCCTCAACTCATATCTTTGTGATCATTGTCCAGTCATTTGGTCGTAAAAATAGGAGTTGTCTTAAAAGTTTTCCGCTAGTTTCGAATTTCAACTTTGCCACCTCATATCGTTGCCGCTTGAGCCACCATCTTTAAAAAAACTAATTTTAGACGCCATTTCTCCATTTCGGCTCATTCTAACATAAAAACCGTTATGTACAACATTGAACTAGAGAAAATTTCCTACTATTTATGTTCGGTTGTTTTTTTTCGGAAATTTATCCATTTTTTCAAGATCGAGTGGCAAAGATATAAGGTGGCAAAGTTGAAATTCGAAAAGAGGACCTCGAAGTGTGAAGATACCAATTTTCAAAACTCCTCTGGCAGAACTACCAAATGACTGGACTTATCAGCTGTACTTCGAACTTGAGCGTGTGTGTGTCGGTGTAGTTCGTTGCCCTACGTCTTACTTAGACTATTAGTTTGGGGAAGCAACTTAGAGGGTTGTGCAAAGTAAATCAACTCTGTTCGTCTATGAATATTAACTAAGCGTTGGACAAACTGACAGTTTGCATACTTCTTTATCCTTATCAGCAATAATTCTAACACCTTCAGCTACAAAAAAAGGCATACAAAATAATAAAAAATATTATAAAAAAATATGAAAAATATTTGTACGCTCGACAAAACACGAAAGCAATTTAGTAATGTAGTTTGCCATTGAATCGATTTTTTCTGCTACAACATTAAATGTCATTACAAAAACGCTTGATAAAAATCAAGTGAAATTCAATGTCACGTAAGTGTACGCCGTGTACATTTGAGCGTTTGTATTTTTTATGAGGTAACTGAACTCAACTTCCGGCGTACATGTACATGTACAAGGCAAGACAAGTCAAGTCAAGCCAAAACAATTGTTTTATGTATGCGTAATATGAAAGGCTAAATTATTCATGCCGGCGAAAAAAGCATTAAGTAATAAAATAGAAAGGTTAGTAAAGAAAGAAAAAAGAAGCATCTCACATTGAGTCCTGTATAAATATATGTATGTACACAAACTGAAGGCTTACCTAGCAAACCATTTGGCAAAAACATTACGCATACGCCACTTGAAACGTAATGCAAAATGAATTAAATGTCATGAAAAATGCATAAATATTTAAAAACAAAAACAGAACGTAGTAAATTTTTTGATTTGAGTTGATTTCCTTTGCTATTTGATACACACCATTGAGCAGAGAATACTTTTTGTTTGCTTTTTCAATAAAACAAAAGTGTTTTTTTATTTATTTTATTAATTATTATTTAATAAATGTTTTTTTTTTGATACGAAACGACAACGAATTGAATCAATACGCGTTTTGTAGACGACTGAATGTGTGTTTTTGCATTTGAGTTTGTTTGACTGACAACGAAACGAGCCGCAAGTAAAGTCGCAACGACCAGGAAACACGGACAGGCGGCAAACGTGCGGTAACCGCACACGCGACATCAGCCAATGTCATAGCAATCAAAGTTGCTAAAGGAAAACCACAACAAACCAACAAAGGAACTCACTTCACTTCACTTTACTATACTTTATTTTATTTTATTTTATGCTACTCACTTCACTACACTTCTCCGACCGGCGAGAAGTTGGTAAAGTTGTATCGACTTGATTCGAGTTTGATTCGCATTGTGCTAAGCAGGCCGCGCAATCCACCCGGAGCCACCCGGAGGGTTGTTTGTTGGCTTGGCTTGTTTGTTTTACACAACGAAGTGGCGGTGGTGGCAACTTTAGCTAGTGAGACCTCATGTTGTGTCTGTGTCTGTGTGTGTGTGTGTGTGTGTGTGTGTGTGTGTGTGTGTGTGTGCGGCGTTTGTCAAAGTTGGCATTTGCGGCGCAGTTGCATATAATTTTCATGTTATGCGCTGCTCCAAAACAACGTCTTTTACGTCTTTAAGTTGGAAGACTTTAGTCTTTTCATTTGCCTATAAACGTTGCTCTAGAAAAAGTGGGCGTGTGCTCTTTTTTATGGGTTTTTAAGTAGGCTAAAAGTTGTGTGGGCGGCAGTTTTTAAAAGAACTAATAAAGTAATACTAAAGCTGAAACTGGTGCAAGTTGACTGGCGTAATTTTAATGTGCCTGAAGTGAGGTGAGCGCGCAAGTGTTGCTAATGACATAATGAATTAGTGTGCCATTAAAAATAATACATAAGAAAGGTGAAAGACTTATGTGTGTTAGCCTCAGTGAAGTTTTAAGCTGTTTGAGATTATCTTAGATGACGGGTTTGAATCGATCTCTCGATCGAATGAAGGACTACAGGGAAAGCAATAAGATAGTTTTTATGTTTGAGACGCGTTGTGAATATTTTGATAGCTTCAAATGAGGCTCAGATCAACCGAAGTATGAAATATTCTCTTGCATTACAATCAAGCTCAAGTCAAGTATGTCTCATGTAGGCATATCTCTTATAGGCATATCTCTCATAGGCGTTTCTCTTATAGGCATATCTCTCATAGGCATATCTCATGTGCATACCTCTTATATCTGTAGTAGGTATGTCTTTTATAAGCATATCTCTAATATCCCTTAGGTATATTTTGAATATACTTAAATCTCTTTTAGGCATACCTCTCATAGCCATATCTCTTATAGGCAGACCTCTGATAGATCTCTTATAGACATATCGCTTTTAGGGAGTTCCCTTTTAGGGATATGTATTATATCACTTATACATTAAGAATATGTCTAATAGGCATAGTCCTTTTTTAACCTTATTCCACATACAAACACATCATCAGTGCATAAATTTCAATTTAAATACTTCATCACACTTAATTAATACCATAGAAACAAGACTTGTCTGTCATTACTCCAATGATAGTTTTCAATTTCAAGTCAATTGCACAATAATTGCACATTTCACAGCAATTCCTTTTCAATTAACGCAAATTATTTCGCATTTGCATTTCAATTATGCTTAACATGGCTTACAATCAAGTACAGATATTACGTAAATGATGTACTAACCGGCGCAGCGAGAAAAGCTTCGATATCTCAAACATTTTCATGCCGCTGCAAATTGTTATATTTCACTTGTATTATGATTTTTTTTTTCTGTTTATTTTTTATTACTAACGAAGCCAAAAAAAACTGCTACCGGTCGCAAAGAACACAAGACGACAACTGAGTTTGTGCCACGACCGTTGAAGCGCGTGTCAGGTGAACGAATGTCCTTTGAAAGCGCTGTCGGCAGCTTGGTCAGCGCATTGCCTTTCGACCAGCTGATATAGCAAAAACATATACAACAACAACAGTAAGTAGACTGCATTAAAGTGGCTCAGCAATGTACAAGTATTCAAGTTGAAGTTGTTGCCATTGCGCTCTTTGTTGACTTCAATAATAAAAATTACTCATACGCCGCGCTGCGCCTTTGGGCAAATACATTTGGCTTTCTTGTACTTGTTGTACTTGTTGTTGTTGCTTGACTTTTGTATTGCGTGTTACATTAAATATACATTAAAAAATACTTATAAATGCAACTGAAATAATCAGCGACGGTAGTTGAATCGACTCGAGCGTCTTGAGTTAAGCTGAGCTGAGTACACTGCACAATGAGTTATAGCGAACAAGCACGCAGCGTCGTCTTCTTCAGCCACATGCTCATGCCCTAAGCGACCAACTGTAAGCAAATTTAAGCTGTAGTCAGGTGTCAGTGCGGCGCTTCATTTCATTTCGTGTCTTGGACGGCTTTTGACCTTTGCGGCAAACCGCAATTTTGCATTTGAGCGTTTCGCCTTTTGAGTGCTTCAGTCTGCCGCTTTGCATGAGTCTGAGTCTGAGTATGAGTTTGAGTATTTGTCGATTTGAGCATTTTTCTAAGGCATTTCATTTGCATAATTACGCTAAGACGTGCGGCCGCATTCGTTGTTTGTTGGTCATTATTCCTTGGAACTATTTTTACTTGGAATTCGTTTCGCGTCGTTACATGTTGTTTTGATTCGCTAAGGTTTGACAGCTTTTGACGCGTTTGTTCGTATGCGACTGACTAGCTGACTGAATGGCTTGTAAATGTCCCTTATGAATGATAATTAACGCTTTGGCGTTACTGTTTTTAGCTTGTAAATAGTTTCCGCCTTTGTGCGGCCAAATTGTTTCCGACAAAGCGCTTCAGCAACAACAGCACGAAGTCTTGTGTTTTGCTGAAGTTAGGCAGGAGTTATTGATTGGCATCATTGGGGTGGCATGTCAAATTTATGGTTGTGTGGAGCTATATATGTTAGATAAATGAATAGAATAGAATGGAATATTGATTGAGACGTAAAGCAAATACTTGAAAGTTTTCACTTAAGGCGTTTGTGCCTTAAATATGCATGCGTTTTTTTTTGTATATTTTTTTTGGGTCAAAGTTTATTGACTTTGGTTTTGTTGGCAAGTCATTTGGAGAAATTTTGTGGGCGGCTTGGGAAAATAATATCTTTAGATGATTTAAGTATGCTATAATTTTTCTACATGAGTTTTAAGCATGATTTGGTGTTTGATTCTTATGAGCGATATGAGAAAATAATATTTGAAGAGGAAAACAATATTAGCTGATTTCAATATATGTAGCATAAAATAGTGAAGCCAAAAACTATGCTACAGTTTTTTAGTTATTGAGCATTGAGAAAAGCATGTTCAGTCACCATTCTGTTTCCATTTATGAGCGGAAAGGTAAAATAATATTTAGAGATGCCAATATTTATGGCATAAAACATTCAAGCTAAAAAGTATGCTACATTGTTTTCATCTGACCATTGAAAATATCATTTTCAGTTACCATTCTTATGGACTCAAAGGGAAAATAAAATTGAAAAAGAAAATAGTATTTTATTATTTTTCTTCTGAGCATTGAAGGAAGCGTGATCTGTCTGCAGAAAGTATTTGACTTGAATACATTGATATAATTAAGAACCCATTAAAAAATCGGTTTGAAACAAAGGTCATAATTTAATGAATGGATTTTTCTTTTCCTTTCTGCGAATTAATATTAAATATGTGCAAACTCTTTTTAGTGTGCGATTTACTCGGCAACTTTCTGCGCAAACTATATTTATTGCGCTGTCATAAGCAGCCAAATATAAAAGGCGTACAACAAATTTTGCATGCATGCATGCGACTTAAAAATAAGCAGCATTAAAAATATTTCCCAAAGTTCTGCTTTTTTCATTTTCAGCGCAGCTTTCACGTCATAGACTCAACCATGCATGGCATATTCATACGTACGACGACACGTGTACGAGAAGCGAAGTCTGTAAGGAGCACAAAATGGCAGTCGGTGTGAAAGTTATTCTTTGTTGTTTTTGTTTTGCAAAAATAAAAGTTATAAATAAAAAAGTAGTAAAACAAAGGAAAAGTTGTGCGAAAACAAGAAGAAAAAGTGAAAATCAGCAAAGGTAACCGTGTGGGCATAAAATTGTAATAGTGCAAAGGTAAAAGGTTCAGACCGCAATGAGTGAAAATAAAACTGATGAAAATTGTGTTGCTTCACACACACACAGCAACAACAACAACAAGAACAACAAAAACATGCACGGGAGGCCAAAGCGTCAGTGGCAAGTGGCAAGTGGCAAGAGTCGTGAGTTGACAGCCTTTCGCGTGAGTGTTGACGTGTCCTTGTTGGCAAACACAAACAATAATACATATATTGCACAATATATTTAACATTTCATGTGCGTGTATGCTTTGCATAATTTTGCATTGCATACTTTTAGGGTGGGCGCAACTGAACTAAACCAAACTAAAGTCATGCTCATACACAACTATACAGGCATTGATACAAACACAGACACATATGCAATATCAAATAGACAATCATGCGTAGCGAAAGGCCAAGGTCGAAATCAACGCGATTTTAACAACAACAACAACACAAAAGTAAATGTCATTGGGCCGTGGAAGACAAGGCACGCGCAAATTGACGTAAGACGAAGTCGAAGTGCAACAACAATTTTCGTAAATTTTCAACTCACTTTCACCACAAGTTTTTGCTTGTTTTTTCTTTTTGATGTTTTTTGCATTTTCGCTTTTTTACTTTGAAAGGCCAAAAAGTTAATTTTAAACATGAGTTTTCGCGTGCGCTAATTAAGTTGCATTTTACATGCGATTTTCCACAAGTTTCTCTTTCAGCTTTTGACATTTTGAATCATTTGCACACTCACCTGTACTCCTCTTCGTTGCACACTTGTATCTTCTGTATTAAACGGTATAAAAATGAGTTTTGCAAATTATATTGAAATACATTTGGCAAATAATTATGCGATGTATTTTCATATGTATATTGTATCATTTTGGCTTTTTATTTTTATTTCTGATCTTCAACGCCTTTGCACATGTCCTTTTGTACTCAACCACTGCGCCTTTGCTTGACGACTGTTGCCTTTGGCCGAAGTCAAAGGCTGCAAACGTGTCATTAAAAGTTTATTTACACTTACACATGAGCACAAGCTTATAAGTGTCTGTGTGTGTTTGTTGTCTGCTCAAAGTACTTATTTATTTTATCGATATACACTTTAAAATTGCATATGCTTCATAATTTATGCATTGCCTTTTGTGTGTTGCTTGACATGTTGCTTGTCTTCAATTTGCTCGTGATTTGTTGCATGCATGCATACACGCATACATATGTATGTATTTTGTCAGTCTGTGCAATAAAGTGAAGTGAAGTCAGGAAGCAAGGCAACTTGACAGGTGTTTCTGCATGGTTGGCAAACACACTTTTTGGTCAAAGTGTTGTGGCAACTTCTAGTGGTACACTGTAAAGTTATGGCGTTTTATGACTAACTAATAATGGCAGATCTATATCTATGATCAATGATCTATATAAATAAGTATGATTAAAAAGATAGACAATTATAAAAAATCATCCCTGTGAACCCTTTTGAATCTTGGATGTATTGATTTTCTATTGAGAGATATGTAAAGTACTTTAAGAGATGGGATAGCAATCTGTAAAAGTTTATTTCTTTCAAGACAGTTTGAATGCGTAATGGAGTATCGAATTTTCGATAAAACAGGGGCATGAATTGGAATTCATCTTAAGCGCTTTTTTTGGAGGAGTTAAACTTTCTTGCTGTTTGAGGCACTTGATGTGTAATTTCTTTTGATCAAACTAAGTTTTATTTTGTCGCAGAGTAGCCATGATCTATGCATGAGCTATGTCGAACTAATAATTTTTACTACAGCCGACTTAATATCTCTGCGGAGATTCAACGTAGACAGTTGTGACTTATTCGAGTTCAACTTGATACTCCTCGTACTAAACCAAGACTCTAGATGGTTTAAATAATAGTTTGAAGCACTCATGTACATAAAAGTCATGTATAAAAGTGAGAGATACATTTGAGTCTTCTGTTAACTAATAAAGCATCTAAGCTCTGGCTTTGGTGATATTGCAAATATTCTTTACATAATATGCAATTCATGCTTGAGCCAAAGCTTTATTACCTTACTCAACTCATAAGTTATGAATTCAAATAAGTCAAATATCAAACAAAAACAAATATTGCTTGCGAAAAAATGTTAATACCGATAAATGTCAAATATCATATGCAATAAACGAATATATGAAATGAAAAACATTAAAAAAAAAATTGCAAACCATCTATGATATGCATAAATGTCACATGTTTCAGCAGTTGTATCGCAGCCACCAACGCCGCCAACGATAATGACCGCAATTGAGTAAAGTACGTCGGTCGTTAGCGCTGCAAATAATCGATTTCAATCAGTGGCTGTGGCAGTGGCATAGCGCAGCGCAATATTCGAACTTGTTTGTGGCAATAAAACCGCCAAAAATAAAGCACACCGAAGCGCACAGCCAAAAGGCAATCAATTGGAAAAAACTTATAGAAAAAAGACTGAAAAAATGGAACATCAAATGGAAGAAAAGTGTTGACATGCGCGAGCAGTGCACCAATTGATAAAAATCTTCAACAAAATATAGAAAAAAAACCAAAAACAATTTGCAACAAACATTAAAAAGCGCTAAATCACAACTGCCAATATGCAAAACAGTCGTTGTTGTATTCAGTGGGATGAGCAACGACAGTAAAGGACGATGAAAAAAAGATGAAACTTCGCCAGACGCAAATAATCCATTTTGCATATTTCTTCATGTTTCAACGATTTTTGTTGTATCGAAAAGAAGCAAAAAGTCAAAAACACACGTCTGTCTATGACGAGTGTGTGCACATACAAACAGGAGTCACTGTTGCTGTGATTTCGCGTATGATTGACTTTTGTTGCGGTTTTGTTTTGTATGTTGCGGTCACCCTTTTTCTTATTTACGTGGAACTGAGCATTGCAACTTTTGCATGGTTTATGCGACTACCATAAACCGCTTTAACATAAAACACTTCCGACTTTAAATCGGTCTGTTTCAAACCGACGGTTTAGTATGCAGAGTTTCTATATGAATAAGACTTCTTTTCCAAAAGAATAAGTTAATTTTTAAACTCATATCAAATTAAATATGAATGCCATGAAGTGCCAATATTGGTTTGAAAAATGATTTACAATGTCTTTCAGGCCTTCAGATACTTTCAAGCCTTCAGAAAGAAGTAAACAAAAGTGCCCATTGAAATAAAAACAACAAACTTGATTAAATTTAGTTGTACAAATAATTTTGCTGTAGCTAGTAGCAATTAAGACAAACCTAAATGTATTGCAAATAATCGTGTCTTAACAATGTTTGGCATCATTGTGAAGCAACATGTTTCTAGCAGCATTACTTAGAAACATTGCTTATCAACATTGTCAAACATCTCTATAAACAACCGTATTTTTCAATGTATTTAAAAAATCGAGTTTTATTTTCGTAATTTATTTAATTTTTATTTGTGCAACATTTGCCAGCATTATTTCTTTACAACATTTGCCAGCAACTCTTTTGAGCGATATAAGTTAGCTACATGTGCATCAAATTTGTTTTATCAACTTTTTTTAGAAACATTTGTCAGTAACATTTATGAAAAACCTTTGTTTCTGATTATCTGTTTTAAATATGACAGCAATATTTGCAGGCAACATTTGTCAGCAACATTTGCCGGCAACATTTGTCAGCAACATTTGCCAGAAAATTTGTCAGCAACATTTGTCGGCAACATTTGTCAGCAACATTTGTCAGCAACATTTGCCGGCAACATTTATCGGCAACATTTGCCAGAAAATTTGTCAGCAACATTTGTCGGCAACATTTGTCAGCAACATTTGTCAGCAACATTTGTCAGCAACATTTGGCAGAAAATTTGTCAGAAAACTTGTCAGCAACATTTGTCGGCAACATTTATCGGCAACAATTGCCAGAAAATTTGCAAGAAAATTTGTCAGCAACATTTGCCAGAAAATTTGTCAGCAACATTTGTCGGCAACATTTGTCAGCAACATTTGTCAGCAACATTTGTCAGATCAACATTTGTCAGCAACATTTGTCGGCAACATTTGTCGGCAACATTTGTCAGCAACATTTGTCAGCAACATTTATCGGCAACATTTGTCAGCAACATTTGCCAGAAAATTTGTCAGCAACATTTGTCGGCAACATTTATCGGCAACATTTGTCAGCAACATTTGCCAGAAAATTTGTCAGCAACATTTGTCAGCAACATTTGCCGGCAACATTTGTCAGCAACATTTGTCAGAAAATTTAGTCAGCAACATTTGTCGGCAACATTTGTCAGCAACATTTGTCGGCAACATTTATCGGCAACATTTATCAGCAACATTTGCCAGAAAATTTGTCAGCAACATTTGTCGGCAACATTTGTCGGCAACATTTGTCAGCAACATTTGTCAGCAACATTTGTCAGCAACATTTGCCAGAAAATTTGTCAGCAACATTTGTCAGCAACATTTGTCGGCAACATTTGTCAGCAACAATTTGCCAGAAAATTTGTCAGCAACATTTGCCAGCAAAATTTGTCAGCAACATTTGTCAGCAACATTTGTCAGCAACATTTGTCGGCAA